>JASDQU010586257.1:49876-72701 GCA_032191745.1 Picea mariana | reverse complement strand
GCAATTCAATGACTAGGCAAGTCACAAAAAATATAAATCTATATGCTCAATGCCTCACAAGTTTAATAAAATCAAGTTATGCAATCAATATAAGAATGTCCAAATAGGCATAGTTCGAAAAGTCTTTCAGCCACATAACGATAAACCAAAGCTAAGTGCCATATAAAATATCGATAAAATGATGACGACAATACAGATAGTGATCGAAATGAGACCTTGAAAGGAGAAGTTTTCACGCTTATAGTCATGAAAACTTAATGGAGACCAATTTGCAAGTGTCGCAAGAAATGAAAATATCGTCTATTTGAAAAGTGCGACGACAATTTGAAGTTCAGAAGACATAGGTGTAGGCAGCTTATAGGACAATAAAAAAAATATAATTGGCTGCCAACGCACACTTAACCATTTTTATCTTTTCCACTCTACTCCTACTTCTCTCATACTTAACCGTTTTTCCATTTTTCTCTCTCCCCACTTCTCCTTTCCATACTTAGTCTTACATATTATGCTTTCACCACTCTTCTCCATATGCTCCACTAGTTTCTACACCTATAAATTTTTGGGACTCTTCCTTCATCTCCTCATAAGGTTTGCGGGTTCGCGGACTCATACATTCTCTAATCTTTTCACACTCCCTCACTTTCGAACTCGTTATATACATATTACACTCTCTACCTCTGACGCCTACATTTCTACCCTTACCTCCCTTCTCATTCAAAAATTTAATACTTAGAATTTTTTATGAATTCACAGGTTCACGAGTTGGCGAGCTTTCATTTTCACCCACTTTCTTATCTCATAAGTTTGTTTTAACACATAGCCATTTTTTCAGTTTCACAGGTTCGAGCCCTCATTCTCCATTTTCTGTGACCTTCACATTTCACCCAAAGTTTCATGATCTACATTTCAACCATCATCCTTGTCATGGGTGTCGATCTCCAAAGTATTTCATTCCTCTTGCATGCAAATCCGAGTGACCATTCCTCTACACTTTGTATATTTTTGATCATCTATACAACTGTGTGTTCGCAAGTTCCCAGGTTGGCGGGTTCATGAAACGTTTTATATTTGAATTCTCTCTTTTCCATCCCCACAACTGATCTAGATTTAGGAGTGGAACGAACTAATTTAAAAACTGAATACAATAAACACAAAGATAGGCAGAATAATACAAATATCCAGTGAACAATATCTTCTATTAATTAATGAAATAGGTTGAAACTGTAAAACTGTAGAACTGAAACTTGCTTGAATGGTGGTAGCTATCTCTAAGAAGAGATGTGGCTGCTATGCACATCCGTCTGAGTAGAATGAATTACAATGAGGCTCCATAGGCCTTTATATATTACTCATGAATTCAAAAACCCTAGACATCCAAAAACCTAACCCTAGAAGGTGAAATGCCAAAAGTTATGTGGGCTCTATAGGTAAGTTGGTGTAATTTGGTACCTCAACTTCCTAGGGTCGTAAAGTTTGCATACGACCTTTGTTTTAGGCATGTGATAGCCCATTGGAAAGGTATTTCAGAGAAATACACATTCCGCCATCACACTCTGACTTTGTCTATAGTTTGACTATGGTGAGTAAAAAAAAATGTTTAGGGGCCAAAATAACCCTGGAAGTACAATAGGATGTGCTGACATGAAAAAATACAAAATAAGTCAGTTGGATTAGGCGAGAGGCCACCCATATCCACCTGGAGAATATGTGAGGCTTCAAACAACCCTAGAAGTGTAGAACTCAAAATTATAAAGTAGTACAGAAAGACGTGATGAATAAAAAATGGACACGAGGAGCCAATTGGAATAGGTGGGTGGCCACCAATATCCACCTAGATCAATCCTCCCCCCTTAGGAATAAATGGTATCCATTGCATTGAGTTCCCCCATCAGGTGAGAAAAATTTTGTTGGATTTGGCCCCGAGTGAGCCACTTGCCTTGGTGTAGGAGTTTCCCTACCTTGACAACTCGATAAAGCTGGATCCACTGCTAGCGAGTGCCATTGACCTATGTGTCCACTATCTGATCAATGGATGCTTGTTCCATGTAGTCAAGGTTGATATCTGTTGGTGTCATTTGTTCAGCGATCTCAAAGGTGTCCAATAATGGTGGAAAATATAGTCAAAGGAGGTCCACATTGAATACTAGATGCAAACCAAGGAAGGATGGATTGTTGAGCTCAAAAGCATTGCTACCCACAACCTTGGTGATAGTGTAAGGCCTGTAACGAAGTGGGCGAAGCTTATGATGTAGCTCGGTGAGATGCTCCTTTTGGAAATGTAACCAAAATTTGTCGCCAACCTGAAACTAGTGTGGTACCCTGTGTTTATCATGGTGTTTTTTGTACTTAGCATTGGATTTCTACAAACTCTCCTGGACCTATTGGTAGATGTGTTGAATTTTCTCAATGAATTTGGTGGCTTTGTCGATCGCAGACTGATCAGGGGAAGAGTTTGTTTTTTTGGTGGCAAGAGGAAGTGCAACATCAATGGGTCCCAAGGGTTGGAATCCCAGACCCACCTGAAATGGGCTATGGCTGGTGGAATTATGTAGAGCCCTGTTGTAACTATGTTGGACATATGGAAGAATCTCGCCCCATGTACAGAGATTCTTAGAATTGTACATGCATGGTATGTGCACAATCATTTGATTGATGACCTCAGTTTAGGGGTGGAAAGAAGTGGGTTTTGTGAGCTTGGTGTCCAACAGAGACTAGAGACTCGACCAAAAGGTGTTGAGGAACCTACTTTCTCGGTTGGAGATGATATTCTATGGTATCCCAAAGTGAACCCAAACTCGGTCGAAGAAGAGATTGGAAGTATCTGTTGCTGTGACATTATTCTTACAGGCTGTGAGGATTGACACTTTCGAAAAATGATCAAGGACCACAAACACACAGTCATTTTCGTGCTTGGTGGACAGAAAACCAGACATGCAATCCATGGATATGGATTCCCATTGCTTCTTGGGAATAGGAAGAGGGGTGTATAAGCCTTGCTTATTAATGGCTGGTTTGGAAATGGTGCAGGTAGTGCAAGATTTGATATACTTGCTGACATCCTATCAAAGTTTTGGCCAATAAAAATGTTTCTAAAGAACAACCATAGTTTTCTCCGCGCCAAAATGTCCTGCCACCCAACTTTAATGGGCTTCCCAAATCGGCTTTGCATGCTCTCTTGTAGGAACACATAGATGGCCTAGGTGACATAAGATTTTGTCCTGAATGTGAAAATCAGTGACAGTGGCACCTGTACCCAAGAGCTGATATGTGGTGGTGATGTCCTAATCTTGCTGGTAAAGTTGAGGCCTCTCTGATGTTTCATGTCCACAAGAATGGAGCACAGTGGTGAGTGCATCCACAGGAGTCCAACTGAGGAAGTCAATGACACAATTGGAGATACATGTCTTATACTTGATGTTGATATGGAACTACTGCAGGTAGGTGGACCACTTTTGATGGTGGTCATTCTGCAATTTCCCCTGTGTCTGTATGCAATTTAGAGGCTTGTGACCAAGATTGTACAATGGAATACATTTCCTTGTCATAGGTGGAGTATTTCCGGAGAGTATCAGAGAGTATATCACTATGGTATTCCACCAGATGCTTGTGCTGACTGAGACCTGCACCCACAACATAGTTAGATGCATCAGTATCAATCTCGAATAGTTGTTGTAGATCAAGAAAGGAGAGTATTGGAGATGAGCACAAGTGATGTTTCATATTTTAGAATGCTCATTGTTGCTCCTTCCCCCACACGAAATTGTCCCTACCAATTCCCTTGGTCACCTGGATGAGGGCCCATGCAATATGAGAGAATCCCAACATGAATCGTCGGTAAAAATTGGCTAGTTCCAAGAAGCTCTGAAGCTCGATCAGTGTGGTCAAGGCTGTCCAGTCACGTATGATTTGGATCTTAGATGGATCAACATGTACCCAATGCTCATCAACAATGTAGCCCAAGTATTGGACCCTGTTCATGCCAAAAGAACATTTTTCCAAGTTGGCATAAAGCTTGTGTTGCCACAGAGTGCTCAATACCTACTGAATATGCCACATCTGTTCCTCCCACATTCTGTTGAAGATGAGGATGTCATCCAAATATACTACCACAAAGGATTTGGTGAAGGATCTCAATACATTATCCATCAACCTCATGAAAGTGGCTGGTGCATTTGTTAAGCCAAAGGGCATGACTAAACATTCGTAGAGACCTTTTTTAGACTTGAAGGATGTCTTCCAAACATCAGTTGGTTCGATGGGATCTTGGTGGTAGCTAGACTTCAGGTCAATCTTGTTGAATAAATTTTCCCCCTTAAGTTGGTCAAGAAGGTCATCAATCATGGGAATGGGGTAATGGTTTCTCACTGTGATTTTGTTTAAGGCTCTATAATCAATGCAGAGTCACCAAGTCCCATCCTTATTCTACACCAGTATAATCGGGCTTCCACAAGGGGAGGATATGGGTCTAATGTGCCCATTTTGAAGAAGCTCTTGGATATGACACTTGATTTCATAATTCTCCATCAGTGAGCATCGATAGACTAATCCATTAGGTAGAGGTGCACTCGGGGTCAGATCAATTGGATGCTTGACTTGGTAGTGTGTCTGTACCCCTATAGGTGAGACGAATATGTCTTTGTATTCTTCCACGATTTCATCTAGTTTCTTCTGCTACAAAGAGAGGCATTATGTAGAGGCCACATATGTGGCAACGAACTTATGTTTGTTGTGAGCATGGATCACAAAGGAGATGAACTTCCCGGTCTATGAAATAACCTTACTACATTTTTTAGCAGAGATTAAATAAATAATAGTGCGTGGTTCCACCTCTAGGATCCTGTACAATTGTCTACCCAAAGTAATAATAACACTGTGGGGTCTAGACTCATACACAACATGATGCTTCCACAAATATGGTTGTCCTAAAAGAACATCACAAACTTCAAGGGCAGAAATATCAAATAGTACCTCATCTTTGAAGGCTTGATGCCATAGGGTAGACGACAGTGTTGGCTGACACAGAGATCTCTCCCTTGATGAAGACAATCGATGGTGTAGAGATGCGGGTGTGGTGTCATTGGCAAGTTTAGCCTCTTGAAGACCTCTGTTGAAATCACGTTCTTCTGACTACGTTGTTGACAATGAAATGAATCAAAGCCCCCTTAACCCACATCTGTGAGTGAAAGAGGCATTCCCCTTCCTCTGGTTCTTCTGGTTCCCTTTGTTAGAATTTGGTGGTAGTGACCGTGACACTGGGTTCAACATCAATAATCTGCTTCCCTCCTTCAGGATTTGAATCAGAATAAGAATCGACCTCTGAATTAGAATCCTTTAGCTTGGCTACGAGGGAATGATTGGAGAGGCATTCATCGGTGTTGTGCCAAGGGATTTTATGGTACTCACACCATTTTCCCGTGTCCTTCTTCATCTTCTCGTTTCCCTTCTTGTGTTATGGCTTGGATGGATTGTCTTGAGGGTGTCCATCTTGACTTGGTCCCTTTCTCTACGGGTTAGGGTTTTATTTTCCTTGATTTGGCTGTGAGGGGTTTGCAGATCCAAAATCTCGTCGTTTCTACTTAAATTTCTACTTGATATTGACAACGTATCTATAAGTCATGCCCAATGAGGTGATGTCCAAGACCTCCATTTATGTTTGAATGTATCTATGAAAACAACTGTGGTATTTTAGCACCAGATAATGCTCATAATATTTGATACCCAATTTGGTTCGTAGGCTATGGAAAATATTGGTGAAGTTGGGTATTGTATGGTCCCTTTCTTGACATAGGGTGGTCCATCTGGTGTACTGGTCCTCATAGCTTCCAACACGGTAGTATTGTTCTTTAATGGCATCCCAAAAGGAATCCCATGTAGGGGCCACCACAAAAATTGAAAATTCCTCCATGACCTTTTTCTCAGAGTAAGTATCCCACCAGTCTTTAACATGGGGAATGACCTTGAGGAGTGAAAAAGTGATCTTTTCCCTATTGGAAAAATTGTGGACCGAAAAATATCCTTCGAGCAGATTTAACCATTTATCTACAACATCCACATCTATCAGTCCTTCAAATAATGGAATATCAAAATTTACTTGTACCTTGAATGGGGTTGCATGGCCACTTGATGAAGATGCTTCTCCCATGGGAAACCATCGAAGGATATGCGCAAATTTTTCCATCATTTCGTTCCTTTTTCGCCTGAGGGATTCCTCAAGCAACATTTTAATAGGATCTCCCACTCCATCATCTTTCTTTTCATATCCCATGGGTTATTTTTGGGCTCGGCGTGACCAATATGGTAATGGCATGATTGGTTCAAGTCCCAACTTCGTGTACGCAGACCTTGTCGGGGACATGCACAAAGAAAAATAAATGAAGAGTAGACATCTCTGATACCACTTATCTAGATTTAGGAGAGGAACGAACTGATTAATAGATTGAATACAATAAACACATAGATAGGGAAAATAACACAAATATCCAGTGAACAATATCTTCTATTAATTAATGAAATAGGTTGAAATTGTAAAACTACAGAACCAAAACTTGCTCGAATGGTGGTAGCTATCTCTGAGAATAGATGTGGTTGCTACGCGCATCCGTCTTAGAAGAATACATTACAATGAGGTTCCATAGGCCTTTTTGATATTACTCATGAATGCCAAAACCCTAGACATCCAAAAACCTAACCCTAGAAGGTGAAACGCCGAAAGTTATGTGGGCCCTATAGGTAAGTTGGTGTAATTTGGTACCTCAACTTCCTAGGGCCGTAACGTTTTCATACGACCTTTGTTTTAGGTGCGTGATAGCCCATTGGAAAGGTATTTCAGAGAACTACACATTCCACCATCAGACTCTAACTCAATCTACACTTTGACGGCAGCGAGTAAAAAAAACAACGTTTAGGGGCCCAAAACATCCTTGGAAGTAAAACAATATGTGATGACATGAAAACATATAAAATAATCTAGATGGATTAGGCAAGAGGCCACCCGTATCCACCTGGAGAATATGTGAGGCTTCAGACAGCCCCAAAAGTGTAGAACTCACAATTATAAAGCAGTACAAAAAGACATGTTGAATAAAAAATGGACATGAGGAGCTAGTTGGAATAGGTGGGTGGCCACCAATATCCACTTGGATCATTCACCCCCTCCTAGGCTACGTCCACAAAGATTTAGCTTCTCTGCTCTTTTATTTAGTATACTGCAAAATATGGCACTGTGTGCATTAAATATTCAATCATGCAATCATGAAGAGGTTAAAGAACCTTTGTGAGGTGAACTACATCACACCAGGATCCTCATCGTGTGACCTAACCCACAAAATATAGCTTACTTGACTCTTCTACAACCTTATTACAATAATAATAATCATCATCAACTTGTAAACATAAGTTGAACCAACCCTTCACCAAACCCTAACCTATAACTCCTAGGTCTTTATTTATACTACTCTACTAGATTATAACCACTACAATCTTTGTCAAAAACCCTAACCCTATCATGGTTAGGCTTGCCTGCCTTCTCACCACGTTGCTTCTCCTCTTGCATGCTACTTTTCCTCTTGCATGTTGCTTTCCTACCATATTTTCTTCTCCAAAAGTAGGCCTTCACCCAAAATAGCCTTTCTTCTTAAAATAGGCTTGCGCCCAATAGGCCCCCGACATTGACATGTGGTTCATCCTGAGCCACTCAGGTGGTGAGTTCTCCCTTAATAGCCTCTGCTAAGTTGTCATATTTTCCTTCTAATTCTTCCCTTTTTTCTCTATCTTGTGCAACTTTCCCTGTAATATATTCTACCCTCTACGCTGTGACATGTTCCTTGAGAGACTTTGTGCCCATTCTTGTCTTATCCTCCTCCAGTTCCACAATTATTTGTGTTGCTTTGTCTTGGAGGGGTTCTAGCTGAGCTTGCCTGGCCTACTTATTATTCTTCACAGTCTTCCATTTGTTTGCAAGGTCTTCGTGTCTTGCGCACCCTTCAATCGCTCCATAATGCTCATGGACGTTTTTCACTGCTTCAACTCCTGGATTGCAGTGTTGATTTCCTCCTCTTGTTGGTCTATTTTTTGGACCCTATCATCTTTCTCCAACATCGTCCATAGCTACGCGGTATTGTCAAAACGTTGTGTTACCTTTTTAGCTTCTTTTTCCATCATTTCCACTTGCAGGGCTGCTTGTTGTTCCCTTTTAGCCATGACTTCAGGAGGAGTAGTTGGGGTTAACTTTTATTTAAGTTCCTCAATATCCTTCTTATAGTCCTCAAGTGTCTGCACAATGATTTGGATTTTTTCTTTTGCATTTTTCACGGTTGCCTACGTGATGTTTGGAATTCTTGTGAAGACTTCCTTCAGATTCTGCTCTAATTTATATACATGCTACTTATCCTCTTTTCTCTCTAGCTTTACTTGTTCTACCACCAGTTCTAGGGAATCCTTTCCATTTCTGGTTACCTGCAATTGTGCCACGTCTATTCTAGCTCATGATTGCACTTCCTGCGTGACACTAAATTGTAGTTTGTACAATGCCTTTGTTGGTATTTTAGCCAATACCAAGTGTACATGCACCACATCTTTAAGTGGTGTATGGGCTATGGCCTCGTCAACCTGTAGCATATCTGTTGTTATTTGGAAGCTTGAACTTGCTTGCACTATGTATGGATGGTGTCTTCTTCATTTTGCGTGGTCCTATCCTTTTCTTCTATCACTCGGGGGATCAGTTTTGTTCCCATTTCTTTCATTTTCACTGCTTGTATCTATTATAATACCTGCTTAATATCGGCCAAATCATTTTGTATCCTTCCTCTTTTGTTCATGGCCTCTTAAAAATCCTCCGCTATGTGATATTATACTCTCTCTACGATGAGATCGACATCATCCTCGGTGATTGTATATTCCAGGATTTGTTTATGGGCATTAGATTTCTTGCGCAACCTATCTATATGTATAATTGGCCATTTGGGTGGCCCTATTTCTTGTGGAGTAGTTGCCGAAGGGGTTTCCTCCATCATTGTGTACCCCCTTCCTTGTTCTTCCTGCGTCGGGGCATTTTCCTTCTTTCCTGTCTGTGAATCCTTCTTTGGAACGCTGCCCTTCTTCTATTGTGCTGGATTTTGACCAGTCTTCGCCTGGTACATGGGTTTCTTTGTCGCTGCGTTGCCTCCTGCAGATGTCTTGGATGGTCCTGCTTCTACTTATTTTCCCTTGGGCATGTCCTTAGTGATGACTGGGATCTTCCAGTCATCCTGATAGTCTCTCATTGCCATTTCAACTTCCTTTGCATTGATGTTAAATCAAAGTTTTAGCCATTCTCTCTCTAGAACACCATGCGCTTAGATCCACATGTTGTGTCAGGTAGCCCTAAAGTTGGCTATCCCTCAATATTGCATGAGGACTTATGGAGATATCATCCATGTGTTGGCTATGTTGTCTTGTATATGGGTGAGGTACCGAGCAAAAGTGTTGGCATTGCCACTTCTTCGCTTAGCATATGAAGTGTTTCCCATCGATGTATACCATGTTGTACAATCCTTTACTCTCTCTACGATGAGATCGACATCATCCTCGGTGATTGTATATTGCAGGATTTGTTTATGGGCATTGGCCTTCTTGCACGTCCCACCTGTATGTATAATTGGCCATTTGGGTGGCCATATTTCTTGTGGAGTAGTTTTCAAAGGGGTTTCATTCATCTTTGTGTACCCCCTTCTTTTTTCTTCTTGCATCGAGGCATTGTCCTTCTTTCATGTCTGTGCATCCTTCTTTGGAATGCTACTCTTCTTCTGTTGCGCTGGCTTTTGACTTGGCTTCACCTGTTGCGTGGGTTTCTTTGTCATTGCACTACCTCCTGTAGATGTCTTAGACGACCCTGCTTCTACTTATTTTCCTTTGGGAATGTCCTTAGTGATGACTAGGATCTTCCAGTCATCCTATTAATCTCTCATTTCCATTTCAAATTCCTCTGCATTGATGCAGAATCAAAGTTGTAGCCATTCTTTCTCTGTATCACTGTGCGCTTGGATCCACATGTTGTGTCAGGTAGCCTTAAAGTTGGCTATCACTTGGTACTGTGTGAGGACTTCCGGAGTTATCATCCATGTGTTGGCTATGTTTTCATGTATGTCATTGAGTTACCAAGAAATGTTTTTGGCATTTCCACTTCTTCGCCTAACATCCAAAGTGTTTCCCATCAATGTGTACCATGCTGCATGATATTAGCCTACTATATCGTAGAAATATGAGTAGGGAGGCTCTTTCTAGCCAATTAATGCTATCAAATCATCATCCAGGAGTAATGGAACTATGTTCCCAAGTCCTGTGCATCCTTACAGTCGTCTAGGTACATATTGAGTAAATATGGGGCCCAACTAAGCATGGTGTCATTTGCGCACTGTGTTGTTGCTGCGACAACCCCTGCTGGGACCTCCTTCTTGTGGCATTTGTGAAGTAGCTTGCATGCCATTAATTTTTTGGTCATCCTGGTGGCTGCGTCACTGATCCATTTTATAATTATTCTACGTGAGTCTCTTTCTGTCCCATGCATCTTCTTCATCTCTTCTGCAAGATCCTTTTCTTTTGTTTTATCGTCCAGTTATTGCAAAGGATTCTCGCCATTTAATGGCGGGCCTATGATGAATGCAATGAGCTCTACATCAATTGAGACCAGTTCTTCTAACCACAAAAATCCTCCATGGAGGATGAATATCAACTGGTTGATGTAGTTTTTCACCTCTCTCTCCCTATTGAAGTGGGGAATATCTAATAAGTTTAGGATCCCTATGTTTGCCAGGCCTGTCACCCATTTCTTTGGCTGCAATATTGGATCTCCAAATGGCCCTGTGCCCAGGCTCTCCATATACACTTGTTGAAATTTTTG
Source organism: Picea mariana (assembly GCA_032191745.1). Lineage (NCBI taxonomy): Eukaryota > Viridiplantae > Streptophyta > Pinopsida > Pinales > Pinaceae > Picea > Picea mariana. The sequence continues at coordinate 61,825 of JASDQU010586257.1, read as the reverse complement.
TGTGTATTTGTTGGTGTCAGACACATTGTGGTCTACGTATCTCAGGTTTTCGATGCAACCTAGTATATTTGGTGTGGCCTGCACCCCCTCTGGAATGCGCAATAAATCAATCGATGTGTTAGGTTGCTTGCATGGGGACAGTGCGATGGGTTTTTTTCCCTTTCTCTTTACCGACGTGCTAGTGGTCCCAGCCTTTGGTTCTCTATCTTCCCCACATGAATCTAGTTTCCTTGTGATATCTTCAATATGTACTTCCTCCTATTGCGTGGATCTCACCATAGGTTGTGTTCTTAGCTAGTCAGACTTTTTCCTTTCGCTGTCTCCACCATTTGTTATGTGGGTTGCTTAGGCCCTGGAAGGTTGTTGTGGGTTCCCTATGGCTAATGGGTCATGGCCCTGTGCACTGTCGTGTGAGTCTATATCCATCCTAGTCAGCGTCAGGGATTTCGCTTCTTCCTCTACTAGTGTGGTGCTCACTGGTTCAACTTGTGGTGAGGGAATTGCGTCGACATCAATGATTCCCTCTCTCTGTGTAAATTCTTGTTCTGCCTCTGCGGTGACCTAAGACTACTGTGTGTTTTCCATGTTGTTTGTCTTGGTGCATTGACCTTTGGAGGTTCCATCATGGCTAATTATTTCTTTCCTGATTGAGCTTCTGCTACTTTGATCTTTTCACTCGCCTGTTCACCTCTTGTCTTCATGCTCGTTAGCTTCACAGGTTTGCAAACTCACAATAAGTCTTGTTTGGCCCACGTTTTCACTTTATATAGGGAATCATAAGTTCCATGAATCTTCTTAGAGAAGCTTCTTTGGTCGATATTAATGCATTGAATCTTTTCAACTACGATTCATTCAGTTTCATAAATGCCAAATTCATGCCTTTTTACCTTGACGGTCTATTTTTTTCTTTTCCGGCCGTTGGCCCCTTTTCTGGTGCACTGCACTTTTTCGGTGCGTCATATGTTTCTATTGTGACTTTCCTTTAGTGCATGGTGTTTGATTCATTTCCAAAACATGATGCATGCGGTCACTTTTTCTTTTTTTCATGTTGATTCCACTATCTATTGCGCGTGATATTTCCCAGTATTTTTTATTTTCTTTCATTTCTACTACTTTTTTTTTTCCTTTCTCTTCTTTTTCTATTTTTGTCTTTCCTTTTATGGGTTTTCTTTCCTAATGTCTACTATATTACACTATATACATTCCTTTCTTACTGTGTTGTAACTTTTAAGGGTTAGTAGGTCGACTGTCCATGTATAGTTTCAGTCGACTACCTTTGATCATTCCTTTCAGTTCTATTCCTCCCAAATATTTTAGCTACATCTATCCCCTGTCTGTGACAATATTTACTTCATATGGCCCTAGCCAATGCATTCTAAACTTACCAGGATGTTGGAAAAATTTACTGTCATAGAGAAGGACTAGGTATCCCTCCTTAAAACTCTTCTTTTTAATATGTTTGGCATGTCAGGCTTTGTCTCTTGCTTTCTGTACTTCCTGGTGAAATCCTACCAGAATCGTATCCTCTTCCACTTCCATTAGTTTACTTATCCTTTCCTATATTGTGACTCTTTCTGTCATGTTGGTAATTGCTGCTACACGTAGATTGGGTACCAGAAATTCTAATGGCACCACTGCTTCCTGCCCATACACCAATCTTAATGGTGTTTTCCCTGTCAAATTATTACATGTGGTCCTATATTCCCACAGTACTACTAGTATTTTTAAGTCCCAATCATCTCCATTGACATTGCATGATCTAGGTGGATATTGGTGGCCACCCACCTATTCCAACTGGCTCCTCGTGTCCATTTTTGTTCAACACATTTTTCTGTACTACTTTATAATTGTGAGTTCTACACTTTCGGGGCTATTTGAAGCCCCACACATTCTCCAGGTGGATACGAGTGGCCTCTCACCTAATCCAACTGGCTTATTTTGTATGTTTTCATTTCAACACATCTTGTTGTACTTCTAGGGTTGTTTTGGGGCCCTAAACATTGTTTTTTTGGCTCACCACAGTCATATTGTGGATAGAGTTGGAATCTGACTGTGGAATGTATAGTTCTCTGAAAGACCTTTCCAACGGGCTATCACGCACCTAAAACAAATATCGTATGCAAACGTTACGACCCAAGGAAGTTGAGGTACCAAGTTACAACAACTTACCCATAGGGCCCACATGTTTTTTGGCGTTTCACCTTCTAGGGTAAGGTTCTTTGATGTCTAGGGTTTTGGAATTTATGAGTAATATGAAAAGGGCCTCTAGAACCTAATTATAATCCATTCTTCTCAGACATATGTGTGTAGCAGCCACATATCTTCTCAAAGATAGCTACCACCATTTGAGCAAGTTTCAATTATGTAGTTTTACAGTTTCAACCTATTTCATTATTTAATAGAAGATATTGTTCATTGGATATTTGTGTTATTCTTCCTATCTCTGTGTTTATTGTATTTAGTCTATTAATAAGTTCGTTCCTCTCCTAAATCCATATTATTGGTATCATAGTGGTCTTCTCTTCATTTATTTTTCTTCGTGCATGTCCCCGACAAGGTCTAGGTACAAGAAGTTCGCACTCGAACCAATCTCGCCATTACCAAATCAGTCACGTCGAGCCTGAAAAAAACTCATGGGAGACTAAAAGAAAGACAATGGAGCAAGAGATCCTATAAAAAAAATTCTCAAGGAATCCCTCGCATGACAAAGTAACAAAATGATGGACAACTTTGCATAGATCCTTCGACGGTTTCCCACGGGAGAAGCATCTTCATCAAGCGGCCATGCAACCCCCTTCAAGGTACAGGTAAATTTTTATAGTCCATTATTTGAAGGACTGATAGATGTGGATGCTGTAGATAAATGGTTGAATCCGCTCAAAGGATATTTTTCGGTCCACAATTTTTTCGATAGGGAAAATATCACTTTTTCACTCAACATTGTTCCCCATGTTAAAGACTAGTCGGATACTTACTCTGAGAAAAGGGCTATGGAGGAATCTACAATTTTTGTGGTGGCCCCTACATGGGATTCCTTCCAAGACACCATTAAAGAACAATACTACCATATTGGAAGCTACGAGGACTAGTACACCATATGGACTACCCTACGTTGAGAAAGGGACCAGACAGTACCAGACTTCACCAATATTTTCCATACCCTACGCACCAAATTGGGTATCAAATATTCTGAGTGTCATCTGGTGCTCAAATACTATGACTATTTTCAGAGATACATTCAAACATAAATGGAGTTCCTGGACATCACCTCATTAGGCATGACTTATAGATATGTTGTCAAGATCGAACAAAAATTTAAACAGAAACAATGAGAGTTTGGATCTACAAAACCCCTCACAACCGAATCAGGGAAAAGGTAGTCCCAACCCACACAACAAGGGACCGGGTCGAGATGGTCTCCCTTAGGACAACCATTCCAAGCCCCATCATAAGAAGGGCAATGATAAGACAAAGAAGGAAACAGGAAAATGGTGTGAGTACCATAAAATTCCTTGGCACAACACCGAAGAATGTTGCTCCAAGCAGCCCCTCGTGGCCAAGCTGAAGGCTTCCGAGTCAGAGGATGATTCTGATTCCGAGTCAAATCTTGAAGGAGGGAAGCATATTATCAATGTTGAACCCAATTCCACTATCGCTACCACCAAAGTCCAGCCAAGCGAACCAGAAGAACTAGAGGAAGTGGAATGCGTCTTTCAATCGCAGATGTGGGTCAAGGGGGCTCCGATTCATTTCATTGTCGACAATGATAGTCAAAAGAAACCAATTTCAGCAGAGGTTTTCAAGCAACTAGACCTAACAATGACACTGCACCCGCAACCCTACACCATCGGCTGGCTTCTCCAAGGAAGAGATCTTTGTGTCAACCAACAATGTCGTCTGCCCTACAACATAAAGCCTTTCAAAGATGAGGTACTATGTGATATTACTCCTCTTGAATTTTGTGATGTTCTTTTAGGACAAGCATATTTGTGGAAGTGTCATGATGTGTATGAGTCTAGACCCCACAGTGTTATTATTACTTTGGGTAGACAATTGTACAGGATCCCCGAGGTAGTGCCTCCTACTACTATTTCTTTAATCTCTGCTAAGAAATGCAGTAAGTTCATTTCACAAACCGGGAAGTTCATATTCATTTTTATCCATGCTCATAGTAAGAAGAAGGTCACCACCACATCCGTCGCCTCTACACAATGCCTCTCTTTGCAGCAGTAACAAGTGGAAGGGATCATGGAAGAGTATAAAGACATCATCTCCTCACCTACAGGGGTATCGACACACTCCCAAGTCAAGCATCCAATTGATTTGACCCCCGATGCACCTCTACCTAATGGACCAGTCTATCGATTCTTGTTGATGACAAATGATGAAATCAGGTGTTAGATCCAAGAGCTTATTCAAAAGGAGCACATCGGACCCATCTCCTCCCCTTGTAGAAGCCTGATTGTACTGGTGCAAAAGAAGGACAAGACTTGGTGACTTTGCATTGATTATAGAGCCTTAAACAAAATAACAGTTAGGAACCGCTACCCTATTCCTAAGATTGATGACCTTCTTGACCAACTCAAGGGGGCCAAGTTCTTTAGCAAGATTGACCTAAAGTTTGGATACCACCAGGCTCCCATCTAACCAACTGATGTATGGAAGGCAACCTTCAAGTCTAAAGAAAGTCTCTACAAATGGTTGGTCATGCTCTTTGGCTTAACACATGAACCAACCACTTTCATGAGATTGATGAATGATGTATTGAGACCCTTCACCAACTCCTTGGTGGTAGTATATTTGGATGATATCCTCATCTTCAACAGAACATGGGAGGAGCACATGCAGCATATTCAGTAGGTTTTGAGCACTCTGCTGTAGCACAAGCTTTATGCCAACTTGGAAAATGCTCTTTTGGCATGAACAAGGTCCAATACTTGGGCTACATTGTTGATGAGAATGGGGTACATGTTGATCCAACTAAGATCCAAGTCATCCATGACTAGCCAGCCTCGACCACACTGACCGAGCTTCAGAGTATTTTGGGACTAGACAATTTCTATTGACGGTTCATGATGGGATTCTCTCATATTACATGGGCCCTCATCCAGGTTACCAAAGGCAATGGTAGGGCCAATTTCGTATGGGGGAAGGAGAAAAAATGAGCATTAGATGATCTAAAGCATCGCTTATGCTCAGCTCCACTACTCTCCTTTCTCGATCTGCAACAACCATTCGAGAGTGAGGCTGATGCATCTGACTATGTTGTGGGCACAGTTCTCATTCAGCATGAGAATCCGGTGGCATACCATAGTGAGACACTCTTTGATACTGTCTGAAAATACCCCACCTATGAAAAAGAAATGTATTCCATTGTACAAGCATGTTGTCAATGGAAACATTACATTATGTGGCAGGAGACGGTCATACACACTGATCACAAGCATTTGCATTTCATACAGACACAAGGGAAATTGCAAAATGAACGCCATCAGAAGTGGTCCACCTACCTGCAACAGTTCCATCTCAACATAAAGTATAAGACAGGTATCTCCAATCGTGTCTCTGACTGCCTCAGTCGGCCTCCTGTGGCTGCACTCACCATTGTGCTCCATTCTTGTGGACATGAAGCATATGAGTGGCCCCAACTTTACCAGCAAGATCTGGACATCGCCACCACTTATCATATCTTGGGTACAGACACACCTGTCACTGATTTTCACATTTGGGACAGAATATTATGCCACCTGGGCCATCTCTTTGTGCCTACAAGTGAGTGTGAAAAGATGATTTGGGAATCCCACTACAGTCGGGTGGTAGGACATTTTGGCATGCAGAAAACTGTGGTCATTCTTCATAAACATTTTTATTGGCCAAAAATTCAACAGGACGTCAACAAGTAGATCAGATCTTTCACTACTTTTGCAATTTCCAAGCCAGCCATCAAGAAGAAAGGCCTATACACCCCTCTTCCTATTCCCAAGAATCCTTGGGAATCCATCTCAATGGATTACATGTCTGGCTTTCCATCCACCAAGCAAGGAAATGACTGTGTGTTTGTGGTCATTGATTGGTTTTCAAATATGGCCATCCTCACCACCTGTAAGAAGAATGTCACAATGACATATACTGCTAAGTTGTTCTTTGAACGAGTGTGGGTCCACCTTGGGATACCACAGACCATCATATATAACCGAGAAAACAGGCTCCTCAACAACTTTTGGTCGAGTCTCTGGTCTCTGTTGGACAACAAGCTCACAAAATCCACTACTTTCCACCCCCAAACTGATGGCCAAACAGAGGTAGTCAATCATATGATTGTGCACATCTTGTGCATGTACAATTCTAAGCATCCACGTACATGGGAAGAGAGTCTCCCATATGTCCAACACAGTTACAACAGGGCTCTCCATAGTTCCACCGACCATAGCCCATTTCAGGTGGGTCTACGATTCCAACCCTTGGGACCCATTGATGTTGCACTGCCTCTTTCCACCGCACATATGGAATATTCCCCTGATTATCCTGTGATTGACAAATCCACCAAATTCGTTAAGAGGATTCAGCACATCTGCCAACAGGTCCAAGAGATTTTTCAGAAATCCAATGCTAAGTACAAGCAACACCATGATCAACACAGGGTACCACACCAGTTTCAGGTTGGTGACAAAGTCTGGTTACATATGCAAAAGGAGCGTCTCATCAGGCCCCATCAGAAGCTTCTCCCACTTCGTTATGGTCCTTACACTATCACCAAGGTTGTGGGTAGCAATGATTTTGAGCTCAACACTCCACCCTTGCTTGGTCTGCATCCAGTCTTCAATGTGGACCTCCTTCGACCATATTTTCCACCATTATTTGACACCTCTGAGATCGAAGAACAACTGACATCAACAAATCTCAACCATGAATGCATGGAACAAGAATTGATTGATTAGATAGTGGACACACAGGTCAAGGGCACTCGCTAGTAGCAGATCCAGCTTTATCAGGTTGTCAAGGCATGCAAACTCCTACACCAAGGAAAGTGGCTCACTCGGGGCCAAATCCAACAGATGTTTCCTCACCTGATGGGGGAACTCAACACAATGGAGACCATTACTTCCTAATGGGGGGGGATTGATCCAAGTGGATATTCGTGGCCACCCACCTATTCCAACTAGCTCCTCGTGTTCATTTTTGTTCAACACGTTCTTTTGTACTGCTTTATAATTGTGCGTTATACACTTTTGGGGTTGTTTTAATCCCCACACATTCTCTAGGTGGATACGGTTGGCCTCTCACCTAATCCAACTGGTTTATTTTGTATGTTTTCATGTCAGTACATATTGATGTACTTCCAGGGCTATTTTGGGGCCCTAAACATTGTTTTTTTGGCTCGCCATAATCAGACTGTGGACAAAGTTAGATTCTGATGACGGAATGTGTATATCTTTGAAATACCTTTCCAATGGTCTATCACGTGCATAAAACGAAGGTCGTATGCAAAAGGTACGACCCTAGGAAGTTCATGTACCAAATTACACCAGATTACCCATAGAGCCCACATGACTTTTGGCGTTTCACCTTCCAGGGTTAGGTTTTTGGATGTATAGGGTTCTAACATTCATGAGTAATATGGAAAGGGCCTCTAGAGCCTCATTGTAATCCATTCTACTCATATGGATGCGTGTAGCAGCCACATCTCTTCTCAAAGATAGCTACCACCATTCAAACAAGTTTTAGTTCTATAGTTTTACAGTTTCATCCTATTTCATTATTTAATAGAAGATATTGTTGACTGAATATTTTCATTATTCTTCCTATATCTATGTTTATTGTATTCATTCTATTAATCAATTCATTCTACTCCTAAATCTGGATCATTGTAGATCTTAGTCAAGGCATTTTCCAAAATCTTATTGAAAGCTTCTACTGTTCCATTTTCCTGAGGATGGTATGGTGTACTCTTTTGGTGATAGACCTCAAAATCCTAATTCATAGCCCTGATGGTATCAGTAATTAAATGAGTGCCTTGGTCACTCATCAAAATCCTTGGACATCCAAATCTAGTGATCACTTTCTCAAACAAGAAGTGTGTTGTTGTCTCTAAGCTACAGTCCTTGACTGGTGTTGGTTCTATCCATCTTGTTAAGTATTCAGTGGTAGTAATGATATATCTAACTCCTGACCTTTTTTTTAGTGGATTTATTGGTCCAAAAACGTCTATTGCCCATTTGTAAAATACCTACAGAGTCACTTGTGGTCTTAGAGGCATCTCATCCCTTCTAATGGGTTTTCCAACTCTCTGACAGAAATCACATTTCTAGCAATATTCCTTGGCATATTTATGGACTTTTGGCCACCATAATCCTGTGTGCAATACCTTCTACGCAATAGATTTTCATGCATAGTGTCCTCCGGCTATACCTTCTTGAGATTTTTCCAAAATTCTAGGTCTTTCATGTTCTAATAGACACCTTCTCAAAATCCTATCCATCCCCATATTGTATAAATGTACTACAATAAGTTGATAATCTGTAGCTCTGACCACCATATTTTTGTTCTACGTAGTGCTAAAGTCTTGTGGTGCAACCCCCGGTGATTAAGTATTCAATAATATCAACAAAGTATTCATCAGCGACTTGTACTGAAAATAATTGTGCATCAGGGAAGTTGTTTTCCAAGTTAGTAGGTTCTTCTCCATTGGTTACCCTTGGCAGGTGATCAGGTCCTACATTCATCTTCCCTGGTTTGTCTATCACTTCGAAATAAAATTCTTGAAACAACAGTATCCATCTACAAATTCTCCCCCCCAACATTGGCTTATTGACTAGATATTTGAGGGCAGAATGGTCTGTGAGCATTTTAAATTGTTTACCAAGTAAGTAGTGCATGAACTTCTGAAGTGCATATACCATGGCTAGGCCTTCTCTTTCTGTGGTGTTTTAATTTTTCTATGATTATGACAATTTTATGCTTACAAAGGATATAGGATGGTCTAAGCCCCCTTCTCCTAGCTGCGCCAGAATTGCTCCAAGTGCTATGACTGATGCATCTACATGCACATGAAATGTCTTTTCCCAATTTGGGAATACTAGGATAGGTGTTGTGACCATATTTTCTTTTAAGGTGTCCAATCCCTGTTGCATTCCTCATTCCACTGAAATCATGTGGCCTTCTTTAACAAGTTTTCCATTGGTGCAGTAATATGTGCATACCCCTTTATAAATTTCCTATAATAGCCTATATGTCCTAGTGTTTCTCTCAACTGACGCATTGAGTTTGGTGGTGGTAAATTCACAATGATTGCAATCTTAGCATGATCCACTAGTAAAAATTGTTTACACACTATATGTCCCAACAATATTCCAAAAGGTGTAACAAAGATGCATTTCTTGATGTTTAATGATATCTGACACTGCCTGCATCTTTCCAACATTAGTTTTAACACTTCTACATGGTCCTTTAATAGACTATATACAGTCCAGTCATCCAGATATACTTCTATAAATTGATGTATGAATTCCTTAAAAGCAACTATGACTACTCTTGAAAGTATGGCCGGTGCATTCTTCATCCCAAATTGCATGACTGTATATTGGAGATATTTTTAGTTGATGGTAACCTGAGAATCCATCTGTGAATGAATATGCTTCTTAGCTTCCCACATTCTCTAAGACCTCATTTGTAAAAGGGGTAGGAAAAGGGTCATGTAAGCAAGCATCATTAAGTTTCCTCATATCTACACCCTTATCCCCCCTTATTTATTTTCTTGGACTACCATGGGGCTTATCCATTCAGATTCCTCTACTAGTTCTATGATAAAATCTTCCAACATTCTGTCAATTTTGGCTTTCAATTTCTTCTTATATATTGGATTTAGTCTATAGGGTATCTTCCTGATAGGTCTAGCCTCAGGTTTGATGGGTATATTCATCTCACCTAGCTCCCCTGCTATGCCTTTCATCTCTGTAAATTTCGTTGGGAATAGGTCATTGTATTCATGCAGTAACTCTGTTATTCTTTCTATTGTTTGTTCATACCAATAGTCTCTAATACTTGCCATTTTAGGATTGTCATTCGTCCCAACATTGATTTTTTTAACTTTGATTGGTGCAGAAAATACTTCTAATTCCAGAGAATGTTGTGGATCATCTTCATCTGGTGATTCCTCTTCAACATGATAGCATGAAAGTAGTTCTTTGAATGTATGCCTATTCTATTGTTGATATTTTTTCATGATTTCAACCTCTGAAGAATCAATAAATATCATTCCATGTATTAGCTTTAGTGTTGAATCAATGTTGGGGTTCTCATGTTCAAATGAGAACGTTACTAAAAAATTATGATGTAAGCCTGTCCATTCTGTAGTTCCTCTGTGCATCTCCTGGTCTATGTACCAGTTCCCTGGGATTCCTTCTAATGTATGGATAAAATTATGAGTCCATTCCTCTGGTGGTATCATATTCCACTGTGTCGTGCACTTCTCCATGTGTTCCACTGGTGTTCCTTGCCCATCATACCTTGGCATTTTATTGCTCCCCTGCTCTGTGCCAAAATGTGTAGTAATCGTTTACATTGATACCAGTCTTGAATTATTTCTTTGGGTGCACCCCACCATCTTGCAGGTGTGGCCTTGAGTGAAATATCTAGGGATAAGAGCCTCTTATTTTCTAGTACTTCCTCTTCACATTTTGTCAAAAATTAATCTAAGTCATTTAACCCATGGAAAATGGGAGGTTTTCTTATCTCTATTGTTATTGGACAAATCGGTAGGTCTAGACACTAACAGATCTCCCTAGATCCACCTGGATCTAGAACAAAACCGGACAGGACACGACTCTTTCCCTAAGTTGTAATCATTGAATCTATTAATGGGAAGGAATAAGTGACATACCTTTATATCGCTTCCTTAGGTATCTGTTGTTCTCGCTTCACTTCGGTGCTCTTGTGAAGTCAAGTCCAAGACAACACAAACCAACCAAAGTGAAGATAGAAAAGTATATTCAATGTCAACCTAGGCATATGATCAAGGAATTACACAATAAAGTAAGAGTGACTTTATGGGAAAGGGACATGCCGTTGTATCATATTAATTGAAAGTAGAAGATACAACCTGATTGCCTTGATGTTGCAAGCTTCATGTTAGTAACTTTTCTTGTCCTAGGCACAAGAGTATTCAGGTCTACAAGTTGCACGAGAAGCGCCCAAGTGCAGTGCGGGAAAAATCTCGTTTTAGGCTTCCAGGAAAGTAAGAGGGCGAGATTATATTGTTGACATTATGGATTCATACATAAGAGCAGATCGGCGGTAGGCAGGAAATCGCGGTAAGCGGAGTTGCGTGGAGATTAGCACGACGGATAGCACCCATATTGCATGTAGGAAAGGATAGCAGCCGTCCATCCAAAGAACATGTGGCATGAGATCTAGTCACGTCGGCTTTTCGGCATTCGAGAGTTCAAAGGGTGAGGGTTCTATGTCATTCTAAATCTCGAAACCCCGAACCCCGAAGCGTCGAAAGCACCCAGAGTCGGGCCCGCAGTATCACGAAGCAGTCTCAACCATCCATCCAAAGGGGACACCTGGTGCGCGATTAGGCTCTTCACCTTTTCTCCCATTACGACTTCGAGGTGCAAGGAGCAGCCCCTTCATATCCCCGAGGCGCGAAGTGCCAAGAGTGTCCAGGACTTGGGGGCCCACAACATCGCCAAGTGAGTTCAGGACCGTTAGATATGAAAGGGATGCGTGGCGTCCAATTAATCCATCTCTGTGTTTCGCTCCTCGCAAATGTGATAAGCAGGGATCATCTCCTTCCTATTCACAAACGCCGAAAGAACCTTTGAGAATAAACACAAGGTCACAGCCCTCGGTCACTTGGGAAATAAAAAGAGCTATGCAAGAGGGGCCAAAGGTGTCGAGTTTGGTCACAGAAGGAATCATCGTGATCTCCAGATGCCATCTGATTCG
>JASDQU010586257.1:34131-47173 GCA_032191745.1 Picea mariana | reverse complement strand
TCAGGCTCCACAACCAACAACCTTATGAAAAATGGAACATATACTGTAGAGGGTAACATGAGCATCCAGGATGTCCATGATCGATGGTTTCTCTGGCTACAATCAAGTTTCTGTTCTGCCTAAGGACGGGGAAAAGATGACATTTACCACTCCATGGGGCACATTCATGTATGCCAAGATGTCGTTTGGATTAATGAATGCAGGGGAAACGTTTCAACATGCCATGGACATAGCTTTCATTGGGGAAAAGGATAAATTTGTGGTCATCTATCTAGATGATATCACAGTATTTTCAAAATCTGATAAAGAACACTATTGTCATCTCGGGAAGGTTTTCTTGAAATGCAGGAGTTTCGACATTTCGTTAAACCCCAAGAAATATTTGTTCGCCATGCAGGAGGGAATGTTACTAGGCCACATAATCAGCAGAAGGAGTCAGGATCGATCCTNCTAACTTTGCTGAGAGGGTAAAACTCATAACAACCATGTTAAGGAAAGGAAATGAAGTGAGGTGGACTTCTAAATCACGAAATTCCTTTGAGAAAATAAAGAAGGCTTTGTATGAAGCCCCCATGCTTATCAGTCTCGATTACTCAAAGGACTTAGTTATTTTCTCCTTTTCCTCACCTGAAATGGTGGCCGTTGTTTTATTACAGACAAACAAGACTGGGCTAGAGTAGCCTGTTGCCTATTTCAGCCGAGCATTGAGGGATGCCAAAGTCAGGTATGACACTATGGAGAAGCAGGCCTATGCCTTGGTAAAGTCTCTCAAGGCATTTAGAATCTATGTCATGCAGTAAAAAATCATCGCTTATGTCCCCTCAGCCGCTGTTAAAGAAATTCTTATTCAACCTAACATAGACGGGAGAAGGAGTAAGTGGATAGCCAAGATTCTGGAATTTGACCTGGAAATAAAGCCTACCAAATTAATAAAAGGTCAAGGTTTAGCCAAGCTATTAGCTGAAGCCAATTGCCAAGATTTGGGGGTAAGTTTCATCAATGAATTCTCAGGAATTTAGCAGGGTCGGATGCCTGAAATAGATCCTCAAAGGGATCCCCCATTGGCTCGATGTCCCTGGTATGAGGATGTCATATATTTTCTGCAAGAGTTGCGGCCTCCAGACGGCCTGGAAAGAAATAAGGAAAAAGATCTGAAGCTCAAAGCAGCCAGATACTGCCTTATTGATCAAGTTCTATATTGGAAAGACCCCATGGGGTTGCTTTTGAAATGTGTAGATCCACAGGAGGCTAATAGGATCATGGTTGAATTTCACGATAGCCTATGTGGAGGGCATCATTTCTGGAAAACCACAGCCTACAAAATCCTCAGGGCTGGATACTACTGGCCCACTGTATTCACTGACATCTGTAGAAGGGTCAGATCTTGCACCAAATGTCAAATATTTGTAGGAAAACAACAACTCAAGTCCTTTCCGTTAAATCCTGTGGTTGTTTCAGGACCTTTCCAGCAATGGGGCCTAGATTTCATTGGAGAAATTCACCCTACTTCTAGTGGGCAGCACAAATGGATCCTGACTGCTACCGATTTCTTCACCAAGTGGATTGAAGCTATCCCCACCAGGAGTGCTTCCCACAAGGTAATCATTGGATTCCTGGAAGACCTCATCACAAGATTTGACTGCCCAAGTAAGATTGTCACTGATAACGTAACCTCTTTCAAGGCTGAGCCATTAGCCAAGTTCTGTGAGTAATTCAGGATCAAACTTATTCACTCCACCCCATACTATCCCCAGGGAAATGGTTTAGCAGAGTCCTCTAAAAAAAGCCTGATAAGGATCATCAAAAGACTATTGGAAAACAACAAGAAGGCTTGGCATTCAAGATTGAAATTTGCTTTATGCACTGATCGAGTGACCACGAAGAGATCTATAGGTGTCTCTCCTTTCCAATTAGTCTCTGGAGCAGAGGCTGTTTTTCCTTCTCATTTAGCCATTCCCGTAGAAACATTCCTCCAGAATCATCAAGAGGAGCCTGATGACATGATCGGAAGAATTCATCAGCTAGTGGAAGTCTAGTAGGCCAGGGAGCAGGTAATGGGCAGAATTCAGGGCCGTCAGCAAAGGATCAAGCAGATTTTCGATAAGAAGGCCAAGAAGGAAGAGTTTTGGATAGGAGACTTGGTACTGAAATGGGATGCTCCTAAACAAGATAAAGGCAAGCATGGAAAATTCGAAGCCCTGTGGATCGGGCCTTTCAAAGTATCTGAAGTATTCTCGAATAACACCTACAGGGTATGGGATTTGAAGGATCAAGAATTTTTCAATGGCCCTGTGAATGGGCATTTCCTAAAAATATTTTTCTCTTGAGCCGCACATGGCTCTTTTGTGGTTGTAAATATCGTTTTTCTTTCCATCTTTAGGTTTTAAATAAATGACCCCATAGCCCACTGGAGTTGCAAAATGAGTCCTTAGAGCATCACAGGGATGACTCTATCCCCCATGGAGCCTAATGTTAGTAACTTTTCTTGTCCTGGGCACAAGAGTATTCAGGTATCCAAGTTGCACGAGAAGCGCCCGAGCACAGCGTGGGAAAAATCTCATTTTAGGCTTCCAGGCAAGTAAGCGGGTGAGATTATATTGTCGATGTTCCAGATTCATCCAGAAGAGCAGATCGATTGTCGACGGGAAATCGTGGTAAGCGGAGTTGCGTGGAGATTAGCGCGACGGATAGCGCCCGCATTGCATGTAGGAAAGGATATCAGCCGTCCATACAAAGGACACGTGGCATGAGATCTAGTCACGTTGGCTTTCTGGCATTCCGGAGTTCGAAGGGTGAGGGTTCTATGTCATTCTAAATGTCGAAACCCTGAACCCCAAAGCACCGAAAGCACCCAGAGTCAGGCCCACAGTATCACGGAGAAGTCTCAGTCGTCCATCCAAAGGGGACACCTAGTGAATGATTAGGCTCTTCACATTTTCACCCATCATGACTTTGAGGCGCAAGGAGCAGCCCCTTCATATCCCCGAGGCGTGAAGTGCCAAGAGCATCCAGGACCTGGGGGCCCACAACATCGTCAAGTGAGTTCAGGACTGTCAGATATGAGAGGGATGCATGGCGTCCAATTAATCCATCTCGACATTTCTCTCCTCATGAATGTGATAAGCAGGGATCAACTCCTTCCTATTCACGAACATCGAAAGTGCCTTTGAGAATAAACACAGGGTCACAGCCCTCCGTCACTTGGGAAATAAAAAGGGTTGTGCAAGAGGGGCCAGGTGTCATCTGATTCGACCTCAATCCTGGTTTTCACTTGGAGTAAATGAAGGTGAGAAGGGGTGGTTGAAACCTCTCCTCATTCATTAAGTGTAAGGCATGGAGGGTCTGACAAGTTGTCTGCCCGAGAGGGTCCTGTGTGCGGATTGTTTTTTGTTTCTAAAGGAGCCATGCCAAGTCCTCGACTAGCCAGAGAGGTCTGCACTCGCTAACTCGGCATTTAATGGCTCAACTACCCCCCCTTTGCAGGAACCATGCGAAGTTAAGGAGGCGTCTGACGAAGGATATCCATCCGAATTTGACTGAAGGGACACCAAGCCTTGGATGACTGAGCATGCCTCTGTTAGGCAAATTTTTCTGGGTATATATACTTAGCTTTTGTATTTTTTAATCATCGATGGTTGAGCGAGGCTCCCAATTGTAAAACTTTAATGAAGCACTGTTATTCTGGTTATGCATGGACTCTTGAGACTTCTTGCCTTATGAATGTCAGTTTCTTTCACGTCTTTGTTTACACTGCATTAGAGCTGCTCGGAATTGGAGGATCCAGTCAAGTTGTAACTATTATAGGATGATGTAGGTTGGATCACTGTAATAGTTGCATTGTTTCTAATCAGTCTTTGTGATTTTATTAGCGCTGAACGACTTGGAATTGGAGGATCCATTCAAGTCCCCCTTTCAGTTTCTCAAAGCCTTGAACCAAGATGATCTTGCATTCAGAGTTTTTCTTCTACAAACTGCTGAAAGGTCTGTTGCCTGAGGTAGTTTGTTCACCCTTCTCACCAAGTATTCAACCTGATCATCTTTAAATCAACTCACTGACTAAATTTAGATCAAGACCTCCTTTTTTCCTTGCATACTAGACCCATTCCCTGAGTTAGAGAGATATTTTTCCGAGTCTCTACCCATTTGATCACCCATTACAAACTATCGTGACATAAAACTGATGGGCATTGGGCTATGCTTCTGCAAGAAATCCAGGAGTGACTTTTGACGCTAACACTTCCTTTCAGTGACCCTTGGTTCCAACACACACACTTGCTTTGTAATTGCATGAAGAATATCCAATTCCTCTTGATTGACCAAATAGAGTCTTCAAGCTTCTGTCCAAACAGGGTTCTTCACACAATTCTTTCACCAATTCTTCATTCAATCTTGCTTAACCTTTTCCATGAGAAACCTTTCAATATATAGGAGAAGGATATATGGTTACATGGATGAGGATGATCCCATCAAATCTGAGAAGTCAGTAGAATGACAACCATGCGAATGTCAACTCATTTTCTAGAAGATTCCCTTCTAGAACCCTCGAGACCTCTTCTCATTTCTAAGCTTAAAAATAGGTTCACACCCTATGTATGGAGCAGACTATGAGAAGTTTACACCCTAAGTGTGGGTGGCCTATGAGAATGAGGGATTCTCACACCCTAGACCATAGGCAACCTGCGAACTCATCTTAAAAACGTGTTTTTGGAAGAAGACAAGAGCCACTTTTCTCAGGCAAAAAGTCCTTGTTGGGAGCCTGAATACATCATTGTTGAGACATCACCCAAGTGACCAAAATCATGTGTAACATATATACCAACCCATCTTACTCCGTGGTCTATTATTGCGCATTTCCTTGTGGAGACTTCATGTAATTGTTTTTGCTAATTCTCCAAACCTATGTATGAGTTAGGAGCACATGATGTAATGTTTCTCCAGTTGAGTACCCCATCTGCAGTTGGGTTAACATAATCCTCTTTTCACGTGATGGTTTTGTACAACTGGTTTATTTCCTCCAGATCCAAGAAAGTGGGCTCTATAAACCTTTCTTCTTATGAAGGATCCAATGGTGCAATGACTCTATATTCGCATGATTCAAAAGTCATTTTTCCTGTCTTCAGATTGATTTTATCTTGGTTATCAAATTCCCAATCCAATCCAAGCAATGTTGGGTAAGGTGTTGTGCCATATAATATCTCTATTACCTCAAAATCTTCCATATTGTGCACTCCATCCAAATATATTGTCACACCTTTAAGCCTTCCAATTGGTAACACTCTATGTTGATTTGCTAATTTCAATTGGACAAGTGAATAGCCTAGTGTGGGTTCTCCCATACACTTCCATGTCTTATTAGGTAAAACATTTACTTCAAAGCCTAAGTCCAGTATAATATCACCCATGTTGAAGTCCCCAATATTAGCATTTAGTCTGAATTATGTGTTTGTCCTTCTTCTTGTATGGAGATGATTGAATTTTTTCTTCTCTAATTTACCTTCTACCTCTGTGTTACATTTTTCTAGCATATTTTGTAATATCTTAATAGATGATGGATCCTTCAATAAATTAACACAGGATTGTAAGATTTTTTTTGTGTTACTTACTTGCTCTAAAGGTTGTGCTTCATTGGTATGGTTCATTAAGGAGGGAATATTGCACATTGGTGAGTTCTGAGTCTATTGAGCGGCTGATGTAGACGCAACATTTTTCTTGAGAAACTCTTGTCTGGACTCCTTAAATGTTTCCTTTTCTTTTTGTGCATCAAACTACTTTTGTGGCTCAGTATTCTTCTTAACCCATTGGTGTTGCACTGGATCTTGTTTTATTGTGTCAATTCTTGTCTTGGCTCCTCCTCGAGTGACTATATTGATGTTTCTTCCATCATCCCTGTCTTCTGTAGAAATCCACTGGACATTCTGGTTTTTCTGGTTCCTTTTTTCTTAAATCTTTTCCAAGAGTGTTGGACAGTCTTCTGTGTCATGGTCTGATGCACGAAAATACATACATCTCACTGGTGGAAGTGGACACTCCATTTCATAATGTCATTTTTGTTTGTAATTTTGGAAAACTATTGGACCTCTTCTCATCCAAATCCTCCTCCACCTATGTATCCACCTCGACCTCCTCACGGTGCATTGTACTGAGGTACCTGGTTATAATGTGTGGGGTTATACTTTGGTTGTGAATTATTGTATTGCGGTTGTGCAATGTTGTACTACTATTGTGCATTGTTGTATGGTGGTGATACCTGGTTGAAATTAGATGTGGCTTGTCCTATCATCATTTTTTCTTGCACCCTATAAGTATCTAAAGTTCTTTCTCTCATCATCTCCATCGTCCTACAATCTTTATTATCATGACCCACTAACTTGCAAAAATTGCAGTATGAACTTTTGGGTACTTTCTTATACTTCTGCATCATTGGACAATGATATGGATCATGCCCATCTATGTTGTTGATCTCACAACATGGTCCTCCTTTTGGAAAAGGGTTTGGTACTCCTATTTCCATATACTATGCAAAAGTTGGACATTTGTTCTTATGGTGTCCTTCTGTCCTGCATAGGGTACACCAAATAGATTCTCTTTTATAGTTTCCCTTATTCTAGTTAAGTTGAAATGTTAGATTCTTTAGATCCTCCTTTAGCTCCTCTATTGTTGGATCTGTCTTATGATACTGGTTCTCTTCCAGTTGTAAGGTTTTGCTGCAGAGCCTCTGCATGAGTTTGGAAATTCTGTTGTCTTAATGGGTATTTCAAATGTGGTAACAATGAGTTCACAAATAAGTGCCTATTTTGTATGTCAGTAATTGCATACTTAAAATTACCTTTAAAATGTTTGAACCTCTAATCAATCTCCCAAACAGACTCACCTAGTTTTTTCCCGATTTCAGTCATTTCATTCATATACTGGTCCTCTAAGCTGGGCTTCTAAAATTTGTTTATCAGTAGTTTTTTCATGTCTGCAATAGTCCTTGTTACTCCTGGTGGAATTCTTACATCTAGGCTCATGTACCAATCTAGTGCGTGGTCTCTTAGTGTGATAGTTAATAGTGTGAGTTTTGTATCCTCGCCTGTGATCTGCTTTTCTTCTCAGATATTCTCACAAATGAATAAGTTCTTTTCAGGGTCCTCTGATGCCTCTCCCCGAAATTTTGGTAATCTGATCATGGGATCTTGTCCTGCCATTTTGAACTATGTTGAACTACTACCTTCGCATGGTGTAGATATTTGACTATTACTTCTTGAAATAGCTCCCCCAGTTGATTCTCCTTGACTGGATCCTTTTCCGGTTTCTTCCACTAAAATTTGGTGGTATAAACGTTAGTGTTCTTTCTGGTGTATTAGTCACACATGGGGTTTTAGGTTCCACACTAATGGTGATATGGATTGGAGTTTTTCCTTCTTTCCCTAACCCTAGACCTCCTATTTTCCTTTCATATGTTGCACATAGGATTTCCTCAATATTCTCCACAGTCTAGATATCCTCTACCTATTCTTCATCGCTTACCAAGCCCTTTCTGTCGGCTATGGCTCTCTTCTTGTTATTCATGTTATATTGGTAGGGTTCTCCACTGCACGTATTTCCAGTTGTTTCCATTATCTTCTTTATCTAGTCTTCCTCCATCATGATTGGGTCCATGGCCTCCTTTTTCTTTCCTTTATCCATCTCTTCCTCCATTTTTCCACCTCTTGTCAGTGCTTCCCCCCTTCCCCCATTCATGCAGGGAAGTTTAGCTGTCTAATTCCATGCTCATCACACTGCTTTTATATGATAAAATATTGATTGAAGTATACAATGATCTGATGTACCTACCTCTGGGTCCTTTTAGAAAATCCCGCTCTGTTATGGTGTAAGACTTCGCAGTATCTACTGCAAATTCGATGATAACCCTACAACAATACTTTCTAACCAAAAATCTACTACGAACATAAATTTGTTATTAACTTGTTGTAACTTTGCAATCTCCATGGGATTCCACTCTAGCTATCTGATTTGAGTTGTAAGGTGGTTGTCTTGTAACCTCAATAACCACTCCTGCAACAAATATTTGCATGGTGTTAACTTAGGGTTTTTGTTATCCTTTTGCGCAAACTCAAGTTGCTTTGTTTTCAACCATCTTTCAATCTCTGCCTTCATTGGATTCCATGGCTTGAACATTCCTTTCTATACTTTCATTCTCCATGTGTTTCTTTCATGAATCTCATCCACTCAATCCTATGTAGTTCCAGCCAGCAACGAAACCATTTGTTGGTTGAATATTTCTTTCACTTCTTAGGCTGACCCAGGTTTAGATCTTAACAGGTTTCCAACAAAACCCTCTAAAACTATCGGCCCTCCTAGTGAACCAAAAGGCAACGCTGCACACAGAGTGCACCATGCAGTATCACCTGAGATAGATTTATGGGTGACTGCAATACTCAGGTGTTTGCAGTATAGGAATGAGTGGGGATCTGTGAGGTGGTTCTTCCTTCTTCATGCATTAATTCTACTAATGATTTAAGTACTTCTAATATTCATTCATCCTTAGCCTTAGGCATGCATTCTAATACATTTAGTTAATCATTTATTCATAAACTAATCATTGACATAAAGTAAACATTCAAGAAACATCACATAAAACACAAGTTTTACCATGGTTCACCCCCTCCTGGGATACGTCCACAAATATTTGGCTTCTTTTCTCTTTTATTTAGTCTGTTGCAAAATCTGGCACTGCACACATTACATCTTCAATCATACAATCATGATGAGATTAAAGAACCTCTGTGAGGCAGAATAGATCACACCAAGCTCCTCAACCTATGACCTAACCCTCAAAATATATCTTACTTGACTCTTCTACAACCTTATTGAAATCATAATTATCATCATCAACTCATCAACATAAGTTGAACCAACCCTTCACCAACCCTTAACCTATACCTCATAGGTCTTTATTTATACTACTCTACTGGATTATAGCTATTAAAATATTTTTCAAAAGCCCTAACCCTATCACAGTTAGGCTTGACTACCTTCTCACCACGTTGCTTCTCCTCTTGCATGTTGGGGTGGGTATAAATCTTTGTGGGAGCATGAGAATGAGCGGTAGGGGAATGAAGCCATGGTTGATGGTTGTAGAAATTTTTTTGTGTATTCCAGCCATAGAGTAATTCATGTATGCTTGAGAGGCATTGGCATGAATTAGACTTGATCATAGTTGCAAGTCTTGAGAGTCCCAACATGGAGATTCTTGTCCAAAATCATTGGAGCCATGGAAGGAGATGGACAACCCAAGGGACTGCATGGCAGAGAATGGGACCCATGCTCTTGGGTTGTGCAGGCTGGAAGGAAGAGGGGTGGTGTACTTTGGATTGATGTGTGTCTTGAGAAACCTGTGAGAGCTTGAGTGTTGACTAGTTTGGGAAGTCGAGTGTCGCCCTGGAACCCATCCTTGTGGATTCATAGCCCTGGCTCGGGGGTGACCTCCTATTGAGACTTGGAACAATAGTGTCTATGGTTGGGTGGGACATCCTTGATCTGTAGCCAGTTGGTGATTGATATCTTTAAGATAAGCTCTCTCTTTGTTATGTGTTTCTCTGCTTATATATTTAATTCCATTGTATATTGATTATCATTTATGATATATGAATCTTTAGTGTGCATGTTTGTTGGTTATGGTTGTGCATGGCACGATATATATTTCTTTTAAAAGTTAGACTATTTCTTGGTTAATGCATGAACTGTATTTTATTCTTGCATGTTTCTTTATCTATTAAATATTATCAAAGATCGACCTCAATACTTGAGAGGAGTCTTGTTATTTTTGTGACTCGACATGTTGGTGGTCGGGTGATTAAAAATCAATATTATAGTAATTCTCTTGGATTTTAGTGATTATGTATTCGTATAGAGTTAATAAATGATCAAAGTAGCAAGATTTTATATTCATTCATTCGTGACAGAGGTTGGATGATTGGTGTGGCGTGACCCAACATGGGACTAGGCACGTTATAATCTTGTAATAGAACCGTCTTTATCAAGAGTTCCAAGAATTGGTAATCCTATCACAATAAGGTGGTAAGAAAAGATTTTTTCATGTCTCACGACCAACCGGTGGGGTTGGGGATGCATGACACTACATGCTAAGGTTATCTCTATAGTGGACCTACACATGTGTTAACTTAAATTACTCAAACAATCCTCCTCAACCTATAACCATCTAACACATAAGTAAAATGATCACTTAAATACTTATCACGAATGTACGCATTCGAAAGGAAAAGGCTATTGGGATGAGTCTCATTAGATTTTGATTTAATCTACATGAAAAAGTTGTCCAACATAAACGATCCTAACATAACTCTTTCTGATATTACTATCAGAAAGGTTCTCTCGAAATATAAATTAGATTAGTCTTATATTTTCTTCTGAAGAGTATCTTCTAGGAGGGCATCAATTATGTGGTGTTCAAGGATGTTAGATAATTGAAGCGTTACCCTGGTTGAGCATAGTGATGAATTTTATCCTTTCAAATGAGTGTGAATCAATAAACAAGTAGAAAAACTCTCATTAGATGTACATTATCAAAAACAAGGCTATGATATAGATTGTATTAGCAAAACAATAGTTTCCTATGTTAGTATCAAATCGATAATGTAGTGACACAATACCTTGCAAAAAACAATTATAAGGGGGGGGCCACTAAAACTCTCTTGAATCAGATAATTTTAGTGGGTGGTTGGGAGGGGAAAATAGAAAGAGAGACTGAAAACTATAATTGTATTGGGAGACTTGATGTTGGTGATTAGAGCCATGGTGGGCAATACCGAGCCGGGGAGAAATGCATTGAGCATTCTCATCGAAGGATCCGCAAATTGTTTGTTAGTTCAAA
Organism: Picea mariana; assembly: GCA_032191745.1. Classification (NCBI taxonomy): domain Eukaryota; kingdom Viridiplantae; phylum Streptophyta; class Pinopsida; order Pinales; family Pinaceae; genus Picea; species Picea mariana. The sequence continues at coordinate 36,297 of JASDQU010586257.1, read as the reverse complement.
CAAGGTCACCTTCTTTCACATTAAGTGGAAACTCAACAAAATCACTAACCACTAAGCCAAGGTGCCATCTTCCCTAAGCCTGGGTTTGTGTATAAAAAGTGGGGTACATGGTCAAACCCCCATTCCATAGTGGACACCCTCTATCTATTTAATGCATTCAATGATCCATATGAATATGATGAGATATAGGACAGTTGGCAGGCACACTGAGAAACTCACACACTTATTATGCCTTGGGAGTAGCAAGGGTTTTCAATGTATAGGATTGGTCTCCATATTGAAATGTGGGAGAATCGAAGAGATGGTGCTCCTTGTCTATGGTGATTTTGTGGTGGTTAAGGTTCCTCTTGGGGCTCTATGAGATTGGAATGGAGTGTTGGGTAAGGTAGGGAAATGGCTCCATCCTAGACTTAGCAGGATTGTGAGTGGTTTCAAGAGAGCGAGGGTGGCAACTTTGGGGGAATTATTGTATTTGATGTCGATGCCACTACAAGATCAAACCAAGAAATCCATGGTTCTCTAACCACTTTATTCAGTGAATGCCTCTAGTTTTGGTAATTTCATCTCTGTTTTCATTTACTAGAATAGCATTAATCCATTTCTAATTGTGTTTTTCAAAGTTGACATTGGAACTTTCAGATTGGGGGTCCTATGGTCTAATTTTTCCTATGTACTTTTTGTGTGGGACAGTTATGGACAACATAGAGAGGAAGGAAGTAAAAAAATTCCTTCAGTGGCATTAAGAGATTATCCAAGTGAACAACAGTGCCTTCCAGCACATTTCCTCATAGATGACTGAGTTAGAGCATGCCAATACTACCAATGTTGCCAATATAATGAACCTTCCCCTACAACAAAAATACATGATTGATGCATTGGAGGCAAAGTGCCAACATCTTGGAGCACATGTCCTCCCACATTGATTAGACTCATTTTCTCTTGCGTCCAACAATCATGGCTCAGGGAATTTTCTATAGGAAGGAATTCATGAAGAGGAAACAATTGGATAGACATAGAACCCAATGGAAGTGGAGGAAATTGGCTCCCCTCACTCTGCAGATAGGTTGGAAATTTAGGATAGTGCACCCCCTTGACTAGGACATGTATTACCGGAAAGTTTTTTTGTCAAGACAATATGTAAAGCATGTTACATGTAGAACTGTTTGGATTTCCTATATAGAAAAGGCTTTAGAGTTTTACTTAGATAGTCTACAATTACACTCAATTTTGGAGCAAGACTATTGTTGGGAAATAATACCCTACAGAATAGCAAACTAGGGTCAGATTTGCATGCATATTTTGACCTTAAAGAAATGAAATTTTGACCTACCACCCCAAAACTTACACCCCTCTTTCAAGACACATGCACGGAAAGGAACTACTAACCTTTTTACTGATGTTTGGTGTAGATTCTCCATTGCGCTTTGCCCGCTTACTTGTGCTGCTCCTTCCAAAGTTAACCTGCAATCAAGAAAAAACACTACACATGCATGCTATTTTTCTACTTGAGGGTTAGAATTTAAGAATAAATTGCACAAATCATAAATAACTCATGCATTGGGATGGGAAAAGTATTCTTTTATTATCTTCAAAATGAATCAACTTACAATCAATGTTGAGACCGGCCACCATTCCTTGATCCTGGTCCTAGGCTCCTCCTCTTCTTTGTCCTCCAACTGCTTTGCTTTAATTCTCTTTAGGCTTAAGGAAAGGCTAAAGGGTTGGGACAATTGGATTCGGCAATTAGGCAGAGTTTCTTCACTATAATTTTCCTCCTCCAAATAGTACCCCTACCCCTTATTTTATAGGCTAGAAGGAACTAGGGTTTTGGGCGAACTCTCAGCCATGCATGGCCGGGAGTTTCAGTTAACTGACCCATAGCTTTTTGTCCCATCTGCAACTTTTCTGTTTTTGTGCTTTGTTAGGTAAACGCAGGCTGTAGTAGGCCTGCCAGCGTTCCAACGCGCGCAGTAGTGGGTTAGGGTGCGTGTACCTTCACCCAGGAGGATTTTTGAAGAGGTTGTTCAGCAGATGTTTTGGCAATGAAGGGATATGAGTTGGCCTGATGCCAGGTAAGAATGTGTGGTGCAATTTAGGGTTATAACAGATGCCCCCTAATGTGTGAGGTTAGAAGAGCATATGATGGCCAAAATACATTACCAATGT
>JASDQU010586256.1:5332-19064 GCA_032191745.1 Picea mariana | reverse complement strand
TCTCCACGCAGCTATCAATCTAGTTAAGAGTCGGTTCGACCCTTTCAATGGGTTGTGGTGTCAATTAGCTTCCACCTCTCTTTATTGGTTTGAAAACAATGCTCTTGCATCATACTCCTCCGGATAAAATATTCATGGACTCATGTCCATGATCTCTCACACTATTTTTCCATACTTCAAAATATCAGGTTCAGTTAACCAACATGAATCTTCCACTGGGTGATCTTTCCACTTCACCAAATATTCAGGGTACATCTTTCTTTTGGTCTTCTTTCAAACTCTTTGTTCTACGATTTTCTCTATCTGAGGTATTTCTTTCACGGGCATCTGTTCTTCCCACTGAATCTCTTCTTGATCATCTAATTCTCCTGCATCATCTCTGTTATAAGTATACATGTATGCAACATTGAATATCAGTGATATCCCAACATTGTCTGACAACTCAATCTCATAAGCATTTGCTGCAAATTTTCTAAGGATCTTGCATGGTCCTATATTCTTCATCTTCAATTTATTATATGTTCCTCTTGGAAACCTTTCCTTGCTCAAATGAGCTAAAAATTCATCACCCACTTCAAACTGAACTTCTCTTCTTTTACGATCAACTCTATTGTTATACTTTTGATTACTATCTTGTAGTTGTATCCTAACTTGATCATGGATTCTTTGCATATCGGTAGCAAAATCTTATGCTCCGGCACTTCTGAACTCATCTTGTTTCAATTCCATCAATTTTGCAATCCCTCCTGGCTGTCTTCCATATACTATCTCAAACAAACTTTTCCCAGTGCTCCTATTTACTGAATTGTTAAATGCAAATTTTGCATGTGCCAAAATCTGATCCCACCGACAAACTTGTTCAGTGACTAAACTCCTTAAAACATTTCCTAGACTCATGTTCAGCACTTTAGTTTATCTGTCTGTCTAAGGGTGATATGATAAACTAAAGGATAAATTAGTTCCCATACTCTTCCATAAAGTCCTCCAAAAGTGTCCTACAAACTTAGTGTCTCTATCTGAGACTATACTTCTGGGCAATCCATCTAGTCTCACAACTTCTCTAAAAAACAAATTGGCTATGTGTGTAGCATTATTTGTTTTCTGGCATGTTATGAAATGTGCAATCTTGGAAAATCTATCGATCAAAAAAAATATGGAATCACTTCCCTTCTGGGTTCTAAGTAATCGCAATACCAAATCAATTCTAATTGCATCCCAAGGCCTTACTAGAATAGGAAATGGCTGATACAAACTAGTGTTTTATCTCTTTCCTTTTTCATGTTGACAAATCTTACATTGGTCTACAAATTTCTTCACATCTTCCCTCATACCAGGCCAATAATACAAACTATTGAGTTATGCAAATGTTTTGTCATGACCAAAATGTCCGGCTAGACCTCCACTATGCTTTTCTTTCAACAAATTATCTCTCATTAAGCATCTTGGTATGCACAATTGACTTCCTTTAAAGAAAATCACATCCTGGATTAAATATTCTTCCCATAAGTTTTTATCCCTCAACAAAGGATTTTCATATGCTTCATAAGGTTCATTAAAATTTGTATCTTCTTGATACATTTATGTAAGGTGCTCATACCCTAACGTCTTCACTTGGAATTCCTATACAACCAAACTCCTCTTGCTCAAAGAATCTAAAAATTATTATCACTTCCAGAAATATGTTTAATGACAAAAACAAAATTCAGCATGATTTCTACCTACTTAGCATGCCTCTGATTCAACTTCTGTTGCCTAGTAATAAATTGCAAATATTTATTATCACTATACAAGACAAACTCTTTTGGAATTAGATAGTGTCTCCATTTATTTAAAGCTTGAATCACTGCATAAAACTCTTTGTCATATGTAGAATATTTAGCCTTGGTTTCATTCAACTTCTCACTGAAATAATCAACTAGCTTATTATCTTGACTCAAGACCGCTCCAATGGCTATTCCACTTGCATCATATCTTACCTTAAATGTCTTTACAAAATATGGTAAAACCAGAATTGGTTGTTCTGTTATCTTTTTTTTCAACACTTTGAAGATTTTCTAAGCCTCCTATGTATAATTAAAAGAGTTATGTTTCTTTTTCAAAGTGTCCATTATCAGTGCACATATAGCACTAAAATTTCTAATAAATTTCCTATAAAAACTTGCTAACCCATGAAAACTTTTCACCTCAAATATGCTCCTTGGTGATGACCATTATTTGATTTCTCTCACCTTCTATGGATCCATCTTCAATTCATTTGAAGAGATCACAAAACCCAAATATATGAGTTTTTTCTTCACAAAAGAACGTTTCTTCAAGTTTATTAACAACTTTTCTTGCTACAATATCCTCATCACTAATGTCAACTATTTTAAATGTTCTTCCTCTGTTTTTATGAAAACTAATATATCATCCAGATATACAATGAAAAATTTACCTATGCAGTCTTTCAATACTTCATTCATCAACCTCATAAATGTGCTTGGAACATTTTTCAATACAAATGGAATGACTATCCATTCAAACAACCCTTCATTTGTCTTGAATGTTATCTTCCACTCATCTCCCTCTCTCATTCTTATCTGATGATATCCACTTTTCAAGTCTATTTTTCAAAAATAACTTCCTCCACTCAAACAATCCATCAAATCATCCATTCTGGGTAAACATAGTCTATACCTGATGGTAATCTTGTTGATGGCTCAAGAATCTATACACATTCTCCATCCTCCATCCTTCTTTGGAATTAATACAGTTGGCACTGCACATGGGCTTAGACTTTCCCTAACTAAACCTTTATCCAATGACTACTAAACTTGATTCTTAACCTCTTCATTCTCTAGAGGTGTCAACCTATATGCTTCTTTTTTTGGAAAAATGGCTCATGGAATCAGTTCAATATGGTGAATAATACTCCTAATGGGTGGTAATGAGTGAGGTAACTCATCCACCACTATATCAGAAAAATTCTCTAACAATTCCTGGATTTCTTTGAGTAAATCATCTATGGAAGTATTGGTAAGGATAACTCTTGGCTTCCTTACTACAACAAATTTCATTTCTTGATATTTTTTTATCTCATTCAAGAGTTCCTTCCCACTCATGAGAAGTATTCTTGTGATGGATTCTTCCTTTTCTTTCTTCTCTTCTATTGGCAGCAACATGTGGGTTCTACCATTTTTCTCTATAGTGTAAGTATTGTTTCCTCCATCATGAATGACATTCCTATCAAACTGCCATGGTCTCCCCAATAGAATATGACAAACATCCATAGGAATTACATCACAAAAAATCGCATCTTTATAACCTCGTATTTTAAATTAAAATTTGCATTGTTGACATACCATTACTTGAGGTATTTTCTGCAACCATGATACTTTATATGGTCTTGGGTGTGCAATTTTCTCCATCTCTAGCTTCTCCACCATCTCATTGGATACTAAATTATTACTACTCCCACTATCTATAATCATCTTGCAAACTTTGTTTTTTGTTTTACAAGAAGTCTTGAACAACCTCATTCATTGAACTGAGTCCTCTATTTCCTTCTCTGGATTTAGAAGAACTTTTCTCATCATAAGGTTTTGTCCTCCTTCTTTTGCTTCTACTTCCACATTCTTTTGGGCTTCAGAAACATGTTCTTCTTCTCCTCCTTATTTCTTCCTCTCAAGGCATTCCCAAGACATGTGTCATGTCTTTCCACAGGCATAACATTTGAATTCACATCCTCTACCTCTTCTTGTTCCTCAAGGAAAAGAATTTCTCCCACCAAATGGTCCTCTTTGGGAACTTCCTCCCCTTTCAATGTGACCATATGATTTCTCTGTCTCATCCCTAATTTTTTTCTCCTTATCATAGATAACTCTTTTACCTTTATTTGAGATTATGCCTTTTCTTCGATGACTCTATTTCTTGGCCAATTTTTCTTCTACATTCAATGCAATCTGATAATCATCCTCCACTTTCCTTACATTCATCATATTGATCTCATCCTGGATTTCATACCTCAAGCCATTTATATACCTGACAAATTTTCCATCATCTTTCTCCCTTTGTCCATTCATAATATTCATCTTATAGAATTATTCTATGTACTCTTTCACTTTCATACGCTTCTGTCTCATGTTCTACAACTTCTGGAACATATTTATATGAAAATCCTTAGGTACGGATTTAGCCTTCAATTTCACTACCATTCTATCCCAATTCTTTATCTTTTTTTTCCCTTTGCTCCTCCTATCTTCGTACAGTTCATCCCACCACAGTGTTGCATGTCCATTTAATCTAGTGACAACATGTCTCACCTTCTTCCCTTCATCGATATATTCATAGTCGAAATACTTATCCATGGACCCTATCTAGTCCAATAGCTCTTTAGCATCCAGGTTTCCTTCATACATTTGGATATTTATCTTTTCTCTAGCTCTCAACTTCACAAAAGCTTTCAATAAGCGTTCTTCGGCCACATATTCCCTTGTATATTCTTCAACTTCTATTTATTCTCTTTCTGCATCACTGATGTCTCCAACAAATCTCTCATTTCTCTTCCTACAACATAATTTACTATATATAGTTCTACACATATCCTCGACGGAATTGTTTCAATTGTTTCTAACAAACAGAGTACAACTTTGATCTTTTTCAAGCTCTGATACACCTTGGTTCAAACCCCCCTTCTCTCCAAAGGGTTTCATGACCTCTCAGTCTAGGGTCTTCACAAGACTAAGCTTAATTAGCTCTTCAGGTCTTTACTAACCCTCTAAAAATTCAATTAGCCCCCCTGTTCCATCGAAATTGAATTCAGCTCCAATATTTAGTTTCTGGCGAAAATTGCATACGACCTTCGACTCTGACCTAGGCTTAACTCCTTAATCTCTTCAGGATTCGGCCATTTTTATTGTAGTCTCTACCAATTATTCCTAACTGTGAACCACAGATTCCTATGAACGAGATCTACGGCTCTCATCGTTCGAACAACCAATGGTCATGATCCCTTCAAACTCTGGCTTTCGGGAATATTTAACACACTCAACCCCACAACTCTCAATCCATGAATAGGAAAATTATCTCCAGACGCATAGAAAAATGATCCTCCTTAACCAACAATCAATGACTTAGATCCCACCCTTATCCCACTTCGGAATTTCAGGTTTCAACCTTTTTTACAACGACTTCATTGCTTTCTCCCGAATCGTGAACCTTGAATTTTCCCTGGACGATCAAAGGCTAGGATTTCTTCGCGGCTTCATGATTTGAAAGTTATTACCCCTCTACACTTCAAATCTTCTAATATGTGAATTTTCAAAGTACCCTTGTGGCTAACTAGTGCATGAATTCTCCAATATCTAACGGTCTAGAATGATTTGGCTCCTCCTGGGTGAATATTGATCCTTTATCTTGTCAAACCTTTGATAATTATTTCTTCGTAAAAGATTTATTTTTAAAATTTTATGTAGTTATCCTTTCTTTGAACTTTTAAACTCGTAAAAGGATTTTCTTCGACACTTCATCCATATCTGGCCCTGTGTACTCCTTGAAACAAACTTCTGCACTATCTTATGAGAAACACCTGAGTGATTTATCCAAGGTTTTCTCCAAGTCAAATACTTCGCATAAGCGCTCCATGCGTTCGATATGCACACTCTACATACAAAATTTTCTAGCTATCTCTTATGAGCTTTGAGTTGAAAAAAACTCTCTCACACACACACCTTTCATTTGGTATTGACTCCTTGCATAAACTTACATAAGAGAAACAATTGAAACTTGTTCAATCCTTCATGATTTCATTCAGTCACAGTAAACCTCATGCAGTTAGAAAAATCATAACAACAAAAGAACTATAAGACGATATCAACACAATCTATTTGGATCAATTCTTGTCTGTTCTATTCAATCCAAAAAAAACTAGTTACCCTGATGTCTCTTACAGAAACAATACAATAAAAACTTGTCTAAAAAAATCTAAGGGAGTTCTCAGCTCTTCTCCATTCTATCTAAGTTCTACAACCTCATGCTCTATTGATTACCTACTAACTCATTTAAATGCAAACTAATGACTAATAAGGGATAATATCCTACACCTGTAATATCTTAGAGTGGTGTAAGGATTTTCAATGATCTGTCATTTCAAACAGTGGCTCGATTTTACATACAATTAACTAAAAATGAGAAATTACAAAAAAATATATCCACACCACTACCAAGCTAGTTAAGAGTCGGTTCAACCCTTTCAATGTGTTATGGTGTCAATTTGCTTCCGCCCTCACTTTCTTGGTTTGACATCGATGCTCCTGCATCACTACTCTAAGTCTGATACAAGAATCAACTATTGAAGTAGAATCCAACATACTAGTAGTAGAGAAATTATATTCTAGTGGCGATAGAGAAAGAAAAAAATAGAAAGAAGAACTCCCTTCGTCTTCTCATATAACATTTGATTCTAAGATGGATGATATGGCCAAGATGTTGAAAACATTGACATATAAAATGGACAGGATGAAAATGGAAACAAAACAACCTAGAAGACCTACACAGTAAGGTGGATACATAAATATTAACCAATTTAGGAGGCCTAACAATGTCCCTCGGATCTTACCCAGAGAAAGGAAAAATGAAGAAGATAAAAAAAAAATTCATCCTTTTAAAAATAATTCAGTGGAAGAAGTTGAAGAAGTGGATGACACTGAAGATGATCCTACAATGCATTTAAATGATACATAATTACCTCCCACTCATTTGACACAACAAGATTTGAGGAATGCTCTTATACTAAACCAGTTTGAGGAATGGGATGTTGATGAAATTATCCAGAAAGAACCTAAAAGGAAAAAATATGATCTTAGGTCTAGATCAAATATACCAAAGGTGGATATACTTGTTCCAACCAAGAAGGATTATGCTCCAGTTAAATCAGGAGTCAGTAAATAAATTTCATGGGTTAAAGATGATCAACAACCAAAGTAACCTGTTAAGGTTAGTACTATAGAGGTAAAGGAAACTGAAAATCATGTTTCTTATTTCAGTTTGGAAAACTAAATTAATCAGATTAAAATCCCCATACCTCTAATAGAATTGATGAAAACATATCCTTTTAGAAAATATGTTCTCAAAGAATTTCACCCTCTGCTCTTGTTACTTTTTCAGATACTATAAATCTTGAATATGAAAAACCCACCATAACCATTGGACCTCATATTGAAGACATGTTTGATGCTTCTCCTCCTTTCTACACATCTCTGAACATTCATGAAAAAATATTGCATAATTGTTTAATGGATCCAGGGGCTTCACATATTGTCATGCCCAAAGAGGTAATGGATGAATTAGGTTTAGACATCACTAAGCCTTATCTAGATCTTTATGCATTTGACTCGAGGAAAGTCAAAGGTATGGGAGTCATTAAAGACATGGTTGTTACTTTATCTCAGTTACGTATGAAAAGTGTGGTGTTGGATGTAATTGTGGCTGATATACATCCTAAATATTGGATGCTTCTATCAAGATAATGGGATAAAAAAGTAGGAGGCACACTACAAATGCATCTCACTTATGCTACCATACCTATGTTTGGTGGAGAACATTAGAGATTGTACAAGGAAGTAAGGTTAGCTTACCTGGTAAGTGATCATGAAAACCCTAGTAATCATCCCATATATGTTGTAGAAGATGAACTTGGCTATTCCATTTTTCACATTGGTGATCAGATAGCTGAAACAACAGTCTGAAAAAGAATACCTACAGTTGAAGACAATGCAGAAAATCTAGTCCGAAAAATGTTCTTTGATGGGGCCTGTTCAAAAGAAGGCTTTGGGGCTGGGATTGTTTTTATTTTTCCTACCAAAAAATTTATTCCTCTGTCATACAAACTGGAATTTGATACAACCAACAACATCATTGAATATGAAGCTATGTTGTTATGATTGAAAGCTGCTAAAAATATGGGCATAGACAAAATTTCAGTTTTTGGAGATTCAGAGCTAATCATCCATCAGATAAAATACATTTATCAGAACAAGCAACAGAGGTTAAAGCAATATAGAAATGAAGTGTGGGATTATGTTGATAATTTATTTTTGTCCTTCAATATCAATTTTGTACACAGGAATTTGAATCAACATGAAGATTCTTTAGCACTTGCAGCCAGCAATTTCAGTACCCCTATCTTTCCCAAATTAAAATTTGAAATTGAGGTGAGACACAGACCCTCGATACCAAATAACATAAAAAATTGGAATTATTTTAAAGATGAACAGGAAATTCAAAGGTTCTTGGAGATTATTGATGAGTTTTGTAATATTTCAATAGATTGGGATAATGAAAATAATGATGTGGAAGTTCATGTTGCAAATGTCCTTCAAGACAATGTTGATGGTCACAAAATTATCGAGTTGAAAACAAATCATCTTAGAAAGGGATTGGTTCCACTTGAAATCTTATTTGACCACAATGATGTTTCAAGCAAAGATTTTATTGAAACAGAGGAGACTGAAGTGATAGACTGTGATATCAGTCTAGTTTCAAATCTAAGGATGGTGAAATTATTCAGAAAACTGTTAGAAAAACATAAAAACGAGTATGTCAATTTGATGAAACAATTTTCATATGTATTTTCCTTGTCTTATGAAGACCTAAAGGTTTTTGATACATATATTATGCAACACAAGATTCCTTTAAAGCCTGGATCCAAACCTTTTAAGAAGAAATCTAGACAATTCCATCCATTGTTGCTACCTATAATAGAAAAAGAATTGAAAAGGTTGTTGGATGGTAAAATTATAGTACCACTTAGATAGTCAGAGTGAGTAGCTAATTTAGTACCTACCAGGAAAAATAATGGAGGGATAAGGATTTATGTAGACTTCAAAAATCTGAACAGATTTTCTCTAAAGGAAAATGATCTAGTACCTAAAATGGATCATATTTTACAAAGAGTAGTAGGGGAAAAGAGAATTTATATTCTTGATGGATATTCAGGGTATAATTAGATATCAATGATGGAGTAAGATAATAAGAAGAAAACTTTTACCACTCCCTGTGGCATTTTCATGCATGAAAAGATGCCTTTTGGATTAATGAATGAAGGAGCCACATTTCAGAGAGCTATGGATATTGTATTTATTGGTGAGAAAGACAGTTTTATGGTTATTTATCTTGATGATATTAATGTGTTTTTAACCTCTAATGATGAACACTTGCAACATATGAGGCAGACATTTGAAAAATGCAAGAGGTATGGTATATCATTAAACCCTAAAAAATCTAACTTTTGCATGGAAGAAGGAAATTTTTTAGGACATATTGTTTTAGAAAAAGGAATAAAGATAGATCTTGAAAGACTAAAGGCCATTCAATAGATAGACATTCCAAGAAACAAGAAGTCTATCCAATCTTTCATAGGTAAAATCAATTTTTTAAGAATATTTATACCAAATTTTGTATAAATGATCAAGTACATTACTGATATGTTGAAGAAGGATGCAGAAATAAAATGGATAACAGAAGCCAAAGAATCATTTGAAAAGATTAAGCATACTCATATCCAGGCACCTGTCCTCATCAACCCTAATTACTCTAAGGAGTTTTTTGTTTTTTTATTTTCCTTTGAAGACACTATAAACATAGTTACCAGCTTAACGAGAACTCTACAAAGTTCTTATTTTTTGGGGGGTTAGGTTTTTTACCCCGTTTTTAAAAATGGTGCTACTGGTAGCAACCCCCTCCCTTTTTAGGTGGTTTTTTTATATTTTAATTTTTTTTGATACATAAGGTTTCCACTTTTTTGTTTTTAAATGCTTGTTTTTTTAGTTATTTTCAAATTGTTCAAATTTTTTATTTTGTTATTTTTTTTCAACGATGTTTTTTCATCTATTTTCAATTATTATTATTATTATTTTATTCAGTGGTGTTTTTAATCACATTTTCATGCTCAATCCAATCTTAAAAATGTTGTACACCATTTATTTATTTTGAATTAATATTTTTCATGTAATTATGTGTCCTTAATTAAATTATGATTCCATACATTTTTTTTTGTTTGTTAATTTGCGCGGGACCTGTTGGCACGCGATTAACCTGTGGCTTGAGAAACCACGACTAAGGGGCATCTAAGCCGTCAAAATCACCCGGGGATCGCACCCAGCCTGAGCCACACCAACCCTTAACATGGTTGGATTTTTTGTCCCCGCAGGTTTCGAACCGGTGACTTTAACATTTTAAAGTTGAAAGACATGGGGGTGGGCTTTGATCCACTTATGTGTGCACGGGTCACGATACCATTTATTATAGTATCTCTGTGTGCAACCACACGTTCGACCACTACCTCAAGGTGTCCCCATGGCTCCAGGTAAAGCCCTCACGAGAATTGAACCTTGCCCAATGGTGAAAAACTCCTTGCTTTCCACCATTGGATCCAACCCCTTTAGGCATGATTCCATACATTTTAAATATAGTGGAAAATACCATTTTTAACATATTGTTTTATCTTTACATCCATACATAGAAAATAATTGTGATTAAATAACACTATTTTTAAATATTTACAAAAAATATATAATTCATTTTTTTTGGATCAATTAAAAACTAAAAAAGATAAGAGAACAAAAAGAATTGAAATAAAAAAAAAAAAAAACCATTTAAAAAACAAATTTATATTATAAAAAACCATTGAAGAAAAACCTAAAAAATTAAAGAGCAAAAAAAACCATAAAATTAAAAATATATATATCTAAAGTAATAGAAAATGAGAAAAAAATAAAATAAAAAAAATATAGCCCAAAACAACATTGAAAAGGGGGAAACACCCCAAAAAAATAAAAAATATATATAAAAAAACCTCAAATTAAAATTTTAATACAAAATTTAAAAAACATAAAATTTTAATACAATATTTAAAAAACATTCAACAAAAATAAGTTAAAACCCATTAAAATTACAACAAAAAAGTTAAAATCTATATAAAAAATCTTTTAAAATAACATTTAAACAAAACAAAATCATTAATATATTAAAAAAATTCAAATTTATATAAAACATATAATATATATGTTTTATATATACCAAACATATATAATTAATGTTATATATATATATATATATATATATATGATTTGTTTTATATATTTATGAAAAGAAATTTTTTTTAAAGATTTTTAGGTTAGTTTCGTAAAATATGTTTTATTTTAGATGTTTTTCTTAAAATATTTTATTGAATTTTGTTTTATTTTTTTAGATTTTATAGTTTTATTTTTTATTATTATTAAGTTTGAAAGATTTTTTTTGTTCATTAAAGAAAAAAAAAATTGTTTTAAATCATTGTTTCGGCCAAATTTTAAATTTTTTTAGTTTTTCCTTGGTTTTCACCATTTTGTTAAGTTTTGTTGTTTTTTTTTTAAATTTGGATTTTGAACATATTTTTTTAAATGTGTTATTCTCGTCATTAAAAAATAATATTTGCGAAGATTTTCTCTTTTCTCTTTATTTATTTTTTATTGTAAATTTAAGGGAAAAAAAGAAGAAGTTAGTAAATAAATTTTCAAGTGACCATTTAGGATCTAATTTTGGGTTTTTTATTCATGTAGGGACTTATTGTCAAGGCCATAGTTTGAATTAGGTCGTAATTAGCTGTAATTTTAGCATTTAGAAAAAACATTTTTCTTTAGGTAGCGTCATGTGTTTAATTAGGTGTTGATTTTAAGGTTTTTCTAAGGAACTATTTTATGTTTTAAGGCCATGCTTGAAAAAAGTTGTAATTTTGACCCAGTCAGAAAAATTGGTGCTATCGCTATCACCATGTTTTTATTTGGGGGTTGATTTTATTGTTTTTTTGAGCAACCATTTTATCCTTTAAGCCCATGCTTGAAAAAAGTTGTAATTTTAACCCGGTTACAACAAATGGTGCTACCGATAGCACCACCTTTTTATTTGGAGGTTGATTTTAAAGTTTGTTTGAGAATCCATTTGATCCTTTAAGACCATGATTGAAAAAAGTCGTAATTTTTACCCGGTTACAAAAAATGGTGCTACTAGTAGCACCACTTTTTAATTTGGTGTTTGATTTTCATGTTTTTTATGCAAAAATATGGGTTTTAAGGGCTAGTGTTCTTGTTTTGAGGTCACTGCTCTCGGGGCGTATGACCTAATCATTGGAATGGATTGGTTAGCAACTCACCAATCTCTGGTAGATTGTTTCACAAAGAGGGTGCTTTGTGTCAATCATGAGGGAAGACCAGTAGAGATCCAGAGTGTATGAAGAAAGGTGTCATTACTCTTTATCTCAACTATGAAAGTTAAGCGATGCTTGAGGCAAGGGTTTCAACTTTATGTAGTGGAAGCAGTGAACGAAAGGAAGGGACCCTCATTGGATCAGTACCCAGTATTGTCAGAATTTAAGGATGTTTTTCCAAACGAGTTACCAGGATTACCTCCTGAGAGGGAGCTTGATTTTACTATTGATCTAAAACCTGGTGCAGAACCAATTTCCAAAACTCTGTATCGGATGACAATTCCATAACTTTGTGAGTTGCAAATGTAGTTGAAAGAGTTAGTCGACTTAGGGCTAATAAGGCCTAGTGTCTCACCTTGGGGCGCACCAGTAATTTTTGTAAAGAAGAAGGATGAATCCTTACAATTGTGTATAGACTACAGGGACCTGAACTGTGCTACAGTGAAAAATAGGTACCCGATGCCACGAATAGATGACCTCTTTGATCAGATGAAAGGAGTAGTGGTATTCTCAAAGATTGATTTGCGATCAGGGTATCATTAGCTAAGGATTAAGGAAGGTGACATCCCAAAAACCGTCTTTATAGCTCAGTTTGAACATTATGAGTTTGTCATAGCACCTTTTGGATTGACCAATGTGCCCACAGTATTCATGAGCCTCATGAACGACGTATTCCGGAAATACTTAGACCATTTTGTACAATTCTTCCTAGATGACATCCTCATCTATTCCAAGAATGAAAGAGAACATGAGGAACGATTAGGAGTAGTGTTGTCCTACTTTAGAGAGAACAAATTGCATGGGAATTTGTTGAAATGTTCCTTCTTTCAAAAAGAGATCCACTATTTAAGTCATATCATTTTCGGCAAAGGAATCTCTGTGGACCCAAAAAAGGTAAAGGCCATTATGGAGTGGCCAGTACCGAAGAATGCCCATGAGGTGAGAAGCTTCATGGGGCTAGCAGGTTATTATCATATATTTGTGGAAGGATTCTCAAAAATAGCGAAACCCATAACCACTTTACAATGCAAGGGGGTCAGGTATGAATGGACAGAAGAATGTGATAGTGTATTCATTGAGCTTAAGAGGTTACTACCTAGTGCCCCAATTCTACGAGTGTCGGATATGGAAAAGGACTTCACCGTCTACATGGATGCCTCGAAGAAAGGGTTGGGGACCGTGCTAATGTAATATGGAGGAGTGAAAGCTTATGCATCAAGAAAGTTGAAGAAATACGAAGAGCTATATGCAACTCATGATTTAGAGTTGGCAGCTGTAATACTAGCGCTAAAACTTTGGAGGCACTATCTTGTAGGGCGAAACTGTGAGCTCAAAACGGGCCATCAAAGTTTAAAACATGTCTTCACTCAAAGGGATCTGAATACCAGGAAAAGTCAATGGAGTGAGTTTATGAGTGAGTACGATTTTGGTATTTCGTACATTAAGGGAAAAAAAAATGTGGTTGCAGATGCCTTGAGGAGGAGACCAGGTATCTTCTCCTTGGTACCCTTA
>JASDQU010586255.1:39378-49928 GCA_032191745.1 Picea mariana | reverse complement strand
GTGGTGGTTCCCTTTGGGTTGACCAATTCCCCTGCCACTTTTATGTGCTTGATGAACAATGTACTCAGCAAATTCCTAGACAAATTTGCACTTGTTTTTATTGACGATATATTAATTTACTCCAAGAACAAAAAAGAGCATGAAGAGCATCTTAGACTTGTGCTACAAGTGCTAAGAGAACATCAACTCTATGCCAAATTCAACAAATGTGAATTCTTCCAGAAGCAAATACATTACTTAGGCCATGTTCTCTCCAAAGAAGGAGTAGCGGTAGACCCTGACAAAATTAGGTCTATTATGGAATGGCCTACCCCAAAGGATGTTTCGGACATCAAGTCCTTTATGGGATTAGCAGAATACTATATGAGATTTATAAAAGGATTCTCTAAGATTGGTTGTCCAATCATTTCCCTCGAGAAGAAGGGGACCAAATTCCTGTGGACACAGAAATGTGAAGAAAGATTTCAAACCCTGAAACATCTACTAACCCATGCACTCGTGCTGAAAATCGCCAATCCAGAAGCTGACTTCCTCGTGTGCACAGATGCCTGTAAGGAAGGGCTCGGAGGAGTCCTTATGAAGAAAGGAAGTGTGATCTGCTATGAATCCCAAAAATTGAACGAACACGAAGTCAACTATGTGACCCATGATCTAGAGCTGACTGCCATAGTGCATGCCTTGAAAATGTGGAGGCATTACCTCCTGGGAAGAAAGTTTGTACTTATGACAGATCACTGTGGATTGCGATACCTATTTGATCAACCAAAGCTCAATGCTAGGCAAGCTAGGTGGATGGCCCTCCTTAGCGAGTTTAATTTTGAAATCAAACACATTAAAGGAAAAGAAAATAGGGTGGCCGATGCCCTTAGCAGAAGTATGAAAACAATTCACCTGGAAACGATGAGCACCTGCGAGACAGATGTCAAGGAAAGAATTAGAAATGCAAAAGAAATAGATCCCTTCGTCCACACCGTGACCATGTACCTACAGCAAGAACCCGAAGGAGTAAAATATGAAGGCTACCAGATGATCGAAGGAGGTATTCTCACTTACATAAGAAGATTTTATATTCCAGATTGTGACGACTTGAAGAGGTTCATATTGGATGAACTACATAAAAGACCCTACTCTGGTCATCTAGGATACCTGAAGATGATCACAGCCACTAGAAGACAATTCTATTGGCCTGGAATGAAGAAAGACATAGCTGAGTACTTAGCCAAATGCATAGAGTTCCAATAGGTTAAAGAAGAACATTGACACCCAACATGATTATTGAAACCTTTACCAATCCCATAATGGAAATGGGAAACCATATCCATGGATTTCATCAATGGATTACCAGCCTCAAACAAACAGAATGACACCATTATGGTGGTGGTGGATAAATTGAGCAAGTCTGCTCACTTCATCCCTGTCAAGTCGACTTGCAAGGCAATAGACATCGCCCAGGTATTCATGAAGGATATATTCAGACTGCATGGTATGCCGAAAGAGATTATGTCTGACAGAGACACGAAATTTACTTCTAACTTTTGGAAATCAGTAATGGTTGGCTTAGAGACAAAATTGCTGTTTAGCACCGCCTATCACCCTCAAACCGATGGAAAAATAGAATGAGTGAAACAAATACTTGAAGACATGCTAAGAATGCATGTAATGCATCAACCCAAGAAGTGGGAAGACTACCTGCCACTGGTAGAATTCGCCTACAACAACTGCTACCAAAACATCCTTGAATATGAGCCCTTTCGAAGCCCTCTATGTTAGACCATGTAACATTCTAGTCAGCTGGAGTAATCCCATAAAAAAGATTTATTTTGGACCCGACATGTTGAAAGAAATGGAACAACAAGTGATTCAGATAAAACAAAACCTGAAGGTCACTCAGAACCGACAGAAAAGTTATGCCGACCAAAAGAGAACCCCAAGAGAGTTCAAAGTGGGAGATCATGTATATCTCAGAGTTAGGCCCAGGAAAAGTTCCCTGAAAATGGGAGCTTGTGCCAAGTTAGCACCTCGGTATTGTGGACCCTTTGAGGTTCTAGATAGNTCGTTATTGAAGAAATATGTACATGATGCTAACCATATAATTGATTGGTCTGTGATTCAGGTGGAACCAGAGGGAGAATTTCTACCAGAACTTCATTGCATATTGGACAAAAAGGAAAACCCACTTCGAAACTGAACCATTGCACAGGTCAAGGTGCAGTGGAGACATTTTGGCCCAGATGAGGCTACATGGGAAATGGAGGATGCCATGAGACATGCATATCTGATTTCATTTACTTCTATACATGCATGTCATGTTGATAGATAAGAACATCGAGGACGATGTTCCTTTAAGGGGGAGGGAGTTGTAACACCCTGTTTCCCCTAGTTTGTAAAAATAACTATACTGGCCAAGAACTGTGGCAAACCCAAAAATGTGAATGTGTGATGTGAATGGACCTTGTGAAAAAGGTCGATGAATGTGAATAATATTATGAATATATATTGTAGGAATGCTGAGAGGGGATATGCTGAAAAAGAGACCACGATGGCTGAAGAAAGGCAGTGGAAGGCACCTGGGATGGTGGCGTTAACTTCCACCGAGACCAATACCATATTTGGACTTCACTGGCCTGGAGAACCAAGAGCGGCTCACTGGCCCCGAATTAAATGACTCGTCAGGATTGGTAGGTAAAGGGCTCCTCATGAGTAATGAGGGATGGGGGTGAAGAACCCATCCATAGAGTCCTCAGACCTGACCACTGCGAGGAAAATCGTGCCACACGCAACCTCACTGAACAGAGAAAAGGCAGGAAATGTGGGCGATCAAGGGAAGATGCGAGGAAAAGAGGAAGAGAACTCTGAAAAAACACAGAGTGAGTGACAACAGAGAAGAAGGAGAGTAACCTTCGTTCTTGGTCACTGGAAAACAGAGACGCAGTCTCACAGCATCGTGGTCTCAACTCGGGGGTGGCTAGTGGTAAATCTGTTGGGAGTCGCTGAGCCTACGGTTGGGTGGAAACAAGCACCCCTCTCAGCAGTTGCAATCACATCTGGTGTTATTTCTGATAAGTGTTTTACATTTTTCATCCTGAAATTTATATGCTGACATGTATGCTCACAATCTGTGCAGTTTTATGAATGGTTTGAGTATAAGACTGCCTGTGTAGTGTTTTGATTTAGAAATGGTGGTTGCATGCTTATAATGGAAAGACTACGTATGGCTTTTGTTTTATAAATCGCTATTTATACACATATTGAATTAATTTAGACTTCAAGTTTGTTCTCAGGAAATCTACACCCTTATTCGTCTCAGGTAATACCCTAGATAGATCTCCCCATAGAGACACCCTTCTTAGAAAGCTCACCAAGAACCTGGAAAAAGGATTTGAAGGCGCAAGTCTCAGTAACCCTGTACGAGTAAGAATGATCCTCTTGAAATCCTAAAATAGCAGCGAAGGAGTATCGTGTTTGCTTCGTAAGAGTCGTCAAGGAGGCATTGGACAGTCAGAATTCTCCGTGGAGAATTCACGAAGTCCTGAGAGCCATCAGATCTTGCAGAGGAGAAGGGGAATTACGGTAAGCCTATTCTCAAGTTTTAAGTCTGGGAGAAATCGGACCGTAGGATCCAGGTCGACAAAGACTGTTGGATCACTCACGAAATCTCATTACGTGGATTCACGAGTTGAAGGGTTAAAACCCTTGCCTCAAGATTCGCGAGGCTGCGAAAGGCGAAGTCCCGAAGGGGCGAAAGGATTTGTGTGAGCCAGTTATTGGTGAAGTGCATCAGAACTCGGTATTTTGAGGTTTTGTGGGTTGAAGAACTGAAATCTTAGCATCAGGATTTGCAAAGTCGCAAAGTCCAAAACTCCAAAAAGGTGGGAAGTTTCATTGTGGGACCCGCATTGACGACGTATCGAAATTTTGGCATTTCAGCATATCGGCGGATAGGAGGTCGAGACTTTTGTCCCGAAAGTCCCGAAGGGGCGAAAGAATCTGAGCCGTCCGTCTGTGGGAGGATGCGTGTCTCATAATCATCCATTTTGGAGATTTGGGCACCGGGACTCACAGAGGCGAGCATATTGACTTCGTGAGTAGCGAAGTCCCGAGGAAATATGAGCTATTTGTCTGAGAGCGGATGCGTGTCATGAGATTTCCCATATCAGAGATTCAGACATCGGGAGTCATAGAGGGAAGTCTTTCGACTTCGTGAGTGACGAAGTCGCGAGAGGATCAAGACCGTCCATCTAGGGAGGACAGGTGGCAGAGATCAAGGAATCTCTTATCTCGAGGTTTTGCAAGATGAGAGCGCAAGAGTTGGGTGCTCCAACTCACGAAGTTGCGAAGTGCAAAATCACGAGGAGAAAAATCTGAACCATTGGATCTAGGAACGGGAGTACTGTTGGATCAGGGCCTTATCGTGCGTATCGTGCATTCGGAGGTTTGGAGGTTGAGAGGACCTCTTATTGACATCAGAAGTCGTGAAGTGCCGAGAGCCGAGGCACAAGTGAGGAACACATTGCAGAACCACAAGGTGGGGCCTGCGTGGTTGACAGGAGGACACGCGTTGCCTGGAGAAAGGAGTCAATGCTCTGTTGACTTTTTGCGTCTTGGGGATTCGCGGAGTAAGAGCATGGGAGCTCAACCCTTCGACTCGTGAAGGTGTGAGTAGCGAGAGGTGCTAGCATTTATCCTAGCCAGTGGTCACGCATGGAAGGCGCTGATAGAAATGAGCTATACCCATTTCGTGATCTCGGGTATCGTGAGATTGGGAAGGAAGAGTCGGGAGTTTCGACTCGTGAACTCGCGAGATGGCAAGTTGTGACAAGCACCTTTGGGAATAGGCTTTGGTCATAGCGCTGAGGTTGCTTGGGAAAGGTGGAGCTCGCGCCTAGTGCCATTTGCATAGGGGAGCTACCGAAAAGGACCCGTGGACCAAGGCATAGCCTAGGGGGCTAATTGCTGATCGAAGCCTCTTCGACAGTTCGACATTCGGGGTTTGCAGAGCTAAAAGTCTCGACTCGCTTATAACACTGAGTCGTGAAATGAGAAAAATGTGCCTAGTTGTTTGACCAGTGATCAAGATCAACGATCACATGGAGGTGGAAAAAGGGGAGAACTAGCCTGTGCTAAGCCCCGTAGGATTTCGGGGATTCTGACCTTCGAGAATTCGATGAAAAATCTTCATTTCTGTAGTGGATTTGTGACAGCTACTCAAAGCCATTTTATTTTATAACTTTAGCTTTATCTCATACCTTTCCAAAAACAAATATACCATTATTTGTTTTTCAAAATCCTTAAAACAAGACACCTTTATTATTTAAATAAAGGATCTTCACTTTAATTTTATACCATTATTTGTTTTTCAAAATCCTTAAACAAAGACACCTTTATTATTTAAATAAAGGATCTTCACTTTAATTTTAAAAGGGATTCATTACTTACTAAGTGATGTCCTTATATCAAATGTATTATATGATGACATTTTGGAATGTACTCTTCCTGCAAGGATACCTATGTTCATGGTTGGTTGTAAGCCAATGATATGACAAGACCAACATTCCTCATATGTGAAGGATGAAGGCTATAACCGAGTAATCAACATTGTTGGTTGAAATATTATTACCAAAAGCCGATAGCGAGTGCTAGTGGAGACTTCCTTTCGTGCTTATCGAAGGTACTTAATGTTTGAGCTCTGGAAAGAGTCTACAAAGAGGTTTTGAATGATGCAAATTTTTATTATAGGAAACAAAAGGCATCCACTATGGCTTGAGCTTTGTGACTTGCTCACAAAACATGCTAGTAAGGTATTAAGACTGAAGGTTGATGCAATAATTAGAGGAGGTATTCGTAGTTATAGATGAAGCCGGTCGTCTTTGGACATCTGTTACATATTATTGCGTTAAAAGAGGTTTTTTTTTGGAGGCCATAGACATAAACGAGGAGGGTATGACGATTGTCATTATTATGCATGACTTTATCATAATATTTGATGCTTATTCTCTATTAGAAGAGAGCATGTAGGAAGCTAAATCAAAACTTTGGATGTTAAGGAATAAATTGAGAGTGTCTACCATCGCTCAACGATTAACGAGCTTCTCAAATTCATCACCTTCCAATGGTATTTCCAAGGGAGCTCTGAGACTAAGAAGGAACAACGACCAACAAAGAGATGATAGTATAGACTGACATACATCTAGCATGGCATCACTAAGCATGGAATCCTATCAGCCATGAATGGTTTAGAAAGTTGTAGTGCCTTGTCAACAGAGCATCTTCGATGGTGGAAGAGTACGAAGGATTTTCATCGCTGCCCATGGTTTCAACTACTAACCCCATGGAAGAGTACGAAGGATTTTCATCGCTGCCCATGGAAGAGTACGAAGGATTTTCATCGCCGCCCATGGTTGTAACCCCATGGTTTCAACTACTAACCTTGGGAAATTAATTCAAAAGTATGGGATTTTTGAGTTGGAAGAAGACCTAAATAATTCTACATGGTTTGTGCCCACCCCCTCGAAGTTTTCTCACCCGGTTCATCCCTTACCTCACAAATTCAAACAACATTTGCTTTTATTTCATGGTGATGGAACTGTTACAGTGGTTGAACATATTCATTCATTTTCAAATGCTTCCACCAATCTCAGAGTTAATGATAATGATAGTTGCATGATTTTTTTCATGAATTCCCTTCATGTTAATGCTGCTTCCTTATTTGACAACCTCCCTGATGAATGCATCTCTACATGGTTTGAACTTTCTTACTAGTTTACTTCTACCTTTGTACATTTAGATAATCTGTACGAGAATCTTAAGAGTTTTAATCAGTTACATATGAAGGATAATGAAAGCATTCTTACATTTAACCTTAGGTTTATCAAGTCATACTATTCAATTCCTACTCCCAATCTCCCTACTAACTTGGTTTCCTTGTTGCATTATTATGAACTTCTACCCCCTCTTCATCGATGGAGGTTAGAAGAAAATAATGGTCAAAACCTAAAGCTAGCCTTAACCACTTGCCTCGACTTTGAAGAGCAAATCCGTAGGATTGGTTTCTCCTTTGGTATTCACAATTCACACAAATATTTGTCTTCTTTTATCCCCATCATCAAGATTTTACAGGATCACATGTTCTTTCTTGAATCTCGATCTCCAAATCATGCTGGGAGTATATCTTGGGAGCCCATAATAACTTTACTAATTGTGTTCGAGAACTTGGATGTGAAGAGCCTCATGATTGTATCATGATGCTTGAGGATCAACCCACCTCCCACATTTTAGATACCAACCTTCTTAAACCATATAGAAAATCTCAATCCCAAGATCATCTGTCATTTCAAACTTTTTATCCGCATGCATAAAATGGTAAATTTGATTATGCGGTTGAAGAAGTCAATTTTGACCACATTAAACCTATTTATGACACTTTTTTATTTGTCGAGGATGCTAATGAGTGGTCAAAACAAGTTGATGAAGACCCATATGAATTTAATGATACATGTGATGAGTCCTCTTTTGAAGACATTCATGAGCTCGATCGAGATCTTAAATTGTATAAAATTTTTGCTAATCCTTTATTTCAATCGAAAGAGGTTAAAGAACTTGACATTAGCAGGCATGTCCCTCCTAGGTGCAGCTTTTCCTTCGATGTTAGTGACTATTGTAGGGACATCCCTATGTTTTTGACTCCATGTTATGAATCTTTTTTGCAACATGACAACCTTGTTCTTGATAGAAAGGTCCCTAGAGATGATACTAATTTGTTTGTGAATTCATGAATCATCCCTTTATTGTAGAAACCCTAAATACTAAATTGGATTCAATTGATACTTTCAGTATTAAATGCAAGGCATCTGTTGGTTGGCATGTCTTAAAGGTTGGAAATCGTTTCTTTTGGGTATTGATTAGTCATTTCTCCTAACCATACACATATGTTGGTTGGCATGGTGGAAGTCCTTCCACACACAATTTTTTTAAAGTCATAAGATCCGCATGCAAAGAAGGTGACACATTCCTTTACGCTAAATTTCATCCGAATTGAGTCCAAGATAAATATTTTCTTTTCCTCTGTACATAACTAAACAAAAAATAATAATAATGATAAAAATTAACGGAAAGGGTAGACTAGTTTTCATTGATTTCGCAATTATTTAGTTTATTTTCTCGCTTTTATTCTGCTTCCATTTCTTTTTCTTTATTTCCCTTTTGATTGTTAGAAGTGTTGGAGCAATGGTTGATGATATTAAAAGGTTATCTGTATATTTTAAGCTGATTGACTAAATTTATTTTGGTGGAAAACAAACTTGCAGGTGAACCAAGTAGACTTATTTTGTCATAATCCCTCACTTTCCTACAATGCCCTTGCTAAGCAAGGAATCCTCACTTGTCACAGTAGTCAGTTCTATACCCTTCTTCCTTCTTTCCCTTTCTCCATGCCCTCCATTTTGATACGGCTCCAACATACACATTGTGGATTCTTCGTGTTAAGCTAGGGTTTTTACCTCAACACACATCCACGACAGTTTTTCGATTTTGTAATCATTTTGTCAAGATTCAAAGAGTTTGTCCCTTCAGGTTATACAACAAGACCGAACCCCCTCATACTTACCACTTTTCATGATTTATTCCACAAAGTCCCGATCCATTAATCCCTTGACCTCCATCGTGTCTCCCCCTATTGTATAACCTATTCCATCTAACCCTATTGACCTCTTCTTGTCCCACATCAAGTTGCCCTTAGTCCTATCAGTACCCTCCCCTTCCCCTTTCCTTCAGAGAATCAAGGATTATAAGTTCATTGTTTCAAGCTTGCACGCCACTATAAGCGACACACATTTGTTGGTTGGTAGATGACGACGACGATTTTTTCAACAATACTTAGTCGACAAAGTGTTGCCAGGATCCCCATTGAATCATACTACTTGCACAAAGTTTTGATTATTATCGTTAAAGGTTGGCGCAATGTGCTTGGTAAATTTTTTGGATGCTTGACTTAATTCTAAGCTTGACCTTTTCCTCGCTCCTTGTATTGTTCACGTCAATGACACTATATGACAAAAGAATCTATTATCGCTCTTTATTTCC
Organism: Picea mariana; assembly: GCA_032191745.1. NCBI lineage: Eukaryota > Viridiplantae > Streptophyta > Pinopsida > Pinales > Pinaceae > Picea > Picea mariana. The sequence continues at coordinate 40,850 of JASDQU010586255.1, read as the reverse complement.
ATATAACTCACCTTATATACATAACCTTTGATGAGAGAATAAATGATTACCATGTTATAATCTCGAAATCATTCCATGTCTTGCCAACATATTACCAAACATTTTGCTTTTCATGGCCTTTCTCAATGTTACTCTTTCATATCATATAATCCCTTTGTCTATATAACCCTTTAATTACGAGTGAATAAATGAATTCTTGAAATCTACTCAAGGTTTTATGTTATAACTTTGTCTTTATCTCATACCTTTCCAAAAGCAAATATATCATTATTTGTTTTTCAAAATCCTTTCAACAAGACACCTTTATTATTTATTATTTAAATAAAGGATCTTTACTTTAATTTTAAAAGGGATTCATTACTTACTAAGTGATTTCCTTATATCAAACTTATATCAAATGTATTATATGATGACATTTTGGAATGTACTCTGCATGCAAGGATACATTTTGGAATGTACTCTTCGTGCAAGGATACCTACGTCCATGGTTGGTTTTACTTCACATTATTGCAAAATGAGTTTGGCCAACAATATGACAAGACCAACATTCCTCATACCAACATTCCTCATATGTGAAGGACGAAGGCTATAACATAGTAATCAACATTGCTGGTTTAAATATTATTACTAGAAGCCAACAAGGAGTGCCAATGGAGACTACCTTGCGTGCTTATCAAAGGTACTTAATGTTTGAGCTTTGGAAAGAGTCTACATAGAGGTTTTGAATGATGCAAATTTTTAATAAAGGAAACACAAAGCATCTGCTATGGCTTGAGATTTGTGACTTGCTCACAAAACATGCTAGTAAGGTCTCAATACTGAAGGTTGGTGCAATAATTAGAGGAGGTATTCATAGTTACAGATGAATCCAATCGTCTCTGGACATCTCTTATAAATCATTCTTGAGCAGCACCTGTTTTGCCTTCATTCTTGAGAGACACAATAGTCGTCTTGTATAAATCATTATGAGGAATTGTCGAGTTCTCTGTTGTTGGAGTGTATTCCAAGAGATGATAACATTTTTTTTTTTTAAACACAATGGATTCTAGGATATCTTATCATTGTTGGAACTAAGGATTTGGAAACATGAACTAAGTTATCTACAATACTACTTTTTGGGATCAAGGCTAGGAGAATAAAAGATGATCAGTTCCAGTTCTAATCAATCATGTCTGCCTCTGTATCTGCTAGCCGTAATAAGTTATGGGGGTTGATATCATAGCATCATCTTCAAGTAGGAGAGGGAAATTAAAATTGGGTCTACTTTTCACAAACACCTAAAGCCGTCCCCTACAGAAAAAAAAATCCCGTGGGAAACTCACATTTTATTTTAATTATCTTCAGTTCAATACGAGAAGATTCTACTTGTTATTTACCTTGAAATATTACTGTTATAACCCTAAAATGCACCATACAGGTTTACCTGGCATCAGGCCAACTCATGCCTCTTCCTAGCCAAAGCCATGCTGAGT
>JASDQU010586254.1:34267-49836 GCA_032191745.1 Picea mariana | reverse complement strand
GGAGTCAACACTCCACCAGGTGAACTTGTGGGAGACTAAGGGCTCTAAGGAATAAGGCCCCCACCTTATTGCGCGCCCCTTAGAATCATCGTGAGCGACTGTTGCAGTCTTCCCTCACGGCATCATGGATCCTCTCAAACTAGGTAATCTCTAACCTCCAGTTCGAGCCACGGCGGGAGTCCTAGTAGGCTATGGCAGGGCTGCTGTCCACACCTCTCCCTCAGCCTCTCTGGAAATCGTGTGTGGCCCCTTTACTCCATATGTGAGTCCGTTTGGCAAGCTATCGTCAGCCTGCATCATCCAAAAATCATGTCAGAACATGTCAACATCATATCATCAAATCAATGAAATATCGCAGTAAATAAATCAACCCAATAGCACACTCCCTGACTCAATCGGAGTCCAAGGGGGTTCCACTGATGCCTCTGCATCCTCAAGGTCCAAAAACCCTACACACTCAATAAAACTGAGTCAAAAGAACCTGTCTACATAAAGCAGTAAAACATCATGTCATCTATCATAACGCATCATAATCAAGGGTAAATGTTTTAACATCATAAAAGTCTGGATCACTTACGAGCAAGTGTCCTCAAATAATAAGTTTCCTCAGTGCGCCAGAGCGGGATGTTACAATTGGTATTTGACTAATTAACCCCATATATTCCACCTTCATTCCAACACTTGTTGAGGGAGGAGGTGGGCACATTGATTCTCATAGAAAGGAAAAAGAGATTGAGAAAAAACATAGAGGGCTTAGTAGAAGTAAAATTCCACAAAATGGTGATGTAGAATTCATGACAAAGAAAGATGAAGCAAATAGACTCATGGACATGAATAGAAGAATCAAAAGGGAAGCTCATAATGAAGAGAAAAAGGATAGTGAAAGATAAAGCGAGGAAGAAAAAATTCCACATGAAAATGGGAATAAAGACTGAAGTGGTGAAAGAGAAGTGGAAAGAACAAGGAATAAAGTATGCAACAAGAATACAAGCGCAAAAAACTGGAAAAGTGAAGTAGTGGAAGAAAAGTGCAAGACACAACGCATAGGCAATATGTAAGGAAGAAAATTAAGTTAAATAATAAATATTACTATGTGTTGATGTATATGTCATAAATACATGAAAGATACATCCCTAGGTAGTTTAATGGTCCTTGAATAAGGTTTAGAAAATTGTCTCGGTCATATGTTTTAAAATGGCTAGAGTGGCCTAAGATGATCATGTGTATGAAATTGTATGTACCTGATGTAACTATGAAGAGGCATGTATCCCCCATAATTTATTATTTTAGAAAGAGGATTTCAACCATGGGTAGAACTTCCGAATTGAGGTATTCCACAACTGGTATAAGATTTGAGGAAGTCCATGACTGGAAAAATATTTGAAGCATCCAGAGATATTTCAAGTCATGAAAAAGGGACTTGAGTAGTTGAGAATGAAGGGAAAATTGCAAGTTATGAAAAAGGAATTTTCATGGAGAAAACTTTGAAATACAAGTTTGTGAGATGGAATATAGATCCAGAGGAAGAGTGGGTTACAAATCTAATCTATTAGCATTGATGAAATCATGGACATGAGCTTATGAATAAGTATTTTGTTCCTTGGTAGTATGATGCAGGTGCATTAAGAGTATGGTTATGGGTAAACCAAGAAAACCTAGGATGATAAATGATGATGATGTAGGAGGAGTAAAAGGTACATGTGATGGAAGAATAGTTGATGAAATATGTACAAGACAAGGTTTTCTAGAGAACCGACATATATAGCGGTTGTCGAACCATGTATTCTGGTGGATGGTAACTTTTCTATATGGACTTCAACACTATTTATGTTTGCATATACAAGATGAATAATATCGACGATAAAGAAGGAAGAAGACCAAATATCATGGAAGACAGAGACTAAAAAAGAAAAATAAAATGAAGATGAAATCAGTTCAAAGGACCGATTGAAAAAGAGGAATAATTGGATCACAAGTATTCGTTAAATGGGGTGTATGATGAAATAAATCCTACTTGTAATAATGAATAATTAATAAATTACATTATCCTTTGTAATTAGGTAGACTAATTCTAGAAGTCTATGTAAGAATGAGAGATGAGGAGAAATGAGATAAGTTAGTGATGGAGATCTATTAAGAGATTCATGTAGATATTGTTGAGAAAGTTATGGAGATAGTTATGCATTTGGTTTGAATGGAATATCTAATTACGAAATAGTTTTTATGGTCATATGTCATTAGATAAGGGAAAATTTCTACAATAAAATTCCACACATGGGAATGAAAATTAAGTAATAATATTTCCCCTTCGGGGGATTCTTGAGCATAATATCCTAGTGTACCTTTGGTTGCTTCATGTATATGTGTGTGTGTTTATGTGAATTTGGTGGCTACATCACCAATCCAAATTTTAGTGTGATATATTCCATTATTGTTTCTCCTCCATAAACACAAGAAAAGGGTGGGATTTGAGTAGAGGCCAACTCATTTAAGACCTCTAGTGAACCTCCAATGACTATTTCATCAATACAAGTTTTTGTGCATGACCAAATGAATATGTATTTGTTTGGATATGACTATAAAATGGATTAAATTAGTGAGGCAAGTGGTTCACAACAATGAATAAGTTCCTATGGTGTAACCTCTTGTTGGACAAACAAACATTCCAAAAACTAGTCATGTGCATGCCCACTCTCCTCCTAGAATTGATATGCACGTGATTGAAGGTGAAAGAAATGTTATGTTTGTAACTCCAGAATAGAGAGGTCAAGAGTGATAGAATATGATTCCATCGCCCCTACCTAGATTGAGTGGTGTCCGGTGAAGAACTCCTAAAATATTATAGGTGGATTAAATTGTTCTAAAATCACTTGAAGTTAATTTCCCTCATTGAAATATCTGATATCATTCATATAAAGTTATTAAAGAACATTTTGAAACAAAATCTGATTCAGCTAAATGTCAATTATTTTTTTCTTTGTTAAAATATAGAAGTTTGATTATTGTTAGGATAATTTTATGAATTGAAATAGTTAAAAGTTTAGAAATAAGTCATCGTATTATTAAAAACCTTATGGATTATTTTCAAAAATTGGTAAGAAAACTCATTCTAAAGACCATAGTGTGGCCCAATGTGTCTTGTCACAATCAATTGTTAACACTATCACAATAAAACATCATTTGGTCAAACAAACCTCTCATCTCATGAAATGCAATATTAAAACCATTCGAAAGCATTCTAATATATGAGATAGCCTTGACACAGGTGGACAAAAATATGTTTGTTCCTTCACTGGTAGGATACCTTGTTCTGACATGAAGTTAATTGGAGCAATTAGGGGACTACTATAGACTTTTTAGCATGATATCACTAGGACCTTTTAAAACCAAAACAATGTACTAAAATTGAGAAGGCGTTATATGGACCATGAACCCCACATTAAACACTTTCTTGACATGACATAGACACAATTGTATGAGATATTCAAGAATTTCCATAGTACATGTATGTGGTATGTCTTTTATTTTTTGTTCTATTTCAAGATATTTGTGTTGTTGTTGTTTTTTTGTTCAATTTTCAACTAATTTATAAATGACTTATAATTTTTATTAATGAATGACTTTAAATATAATGTCCTTTGTGTAGCCGATTTTATCCAAAACAAAATAGGCACATGAAGTCCCATCAATAAGAAAAATATTTTTTTTCAAAACCACCCAATGATTATTGGAAAGATGGGATTGGGATGGCATTGAGAAGTGTATGCAGTTAATTTGTAAATTTATAACTTATCCTCATTTAACCGATTTAATGAGTAGGATAAAGGACATGTTCTCTCTCTATATTGATCCTTTACATGCCTAGATTGTGAAAACAATCCCCACTTCAAGCATGCCAAGCTTACTAGGGTTTCCAAATTCCACAAAACCTTATCAAGATCAACTGTAAATGAAGAAGAGTAGAAAATAATGAAGTATTCTCATGTTTTGTTATGGTTTATGGAAATTGTTTTCAATGTTGAAGGTAGTCTTATACAATTAGGTTGTGTGTGAATTTCACTCATTCTATAAATTCCTAGGTTGTGAGAAATGGAATTAAATCCCTCTCATCATCACCCTAATACCTAGATTGTTAGAAATTCCATGTGTTTCTTCTACTCATGTTCTTCTTCTAAATAAAACACCTACTTGGAAACAATTCCTCTTACCAAATCCCTTGTTTAATTGTGTAACAATGCTACGTTTCATTAAAACATATATAGTAATTTGAAAACACTCCAACCTACTTGTTTGAAAAATAATTGAAATATCCACAAGGGTATTCCACTCATCCTATAAATGCCTAGGTTGTGAGAAAATTATTATCTCCCTCTCGTCATCACACCAATCATCCTACCACCATATTGGTGTATGCGCCATTTTATGTGTGTCTTAGTGAAATATTACGAAAGAAGCTTAGACACATTATCTCTATGAATCCCCACTTGATTTCATGCATTATGAGCATTATTGATTCTTGTCAATATGGGAAATGGAACCTTCACTAGAATCAAAACATCCCAAACTACTCGTCCAAACAATAATTGCACTGGTATTTCATTTTGTGCTTGCAATGTAATTACACTAAGATTTGAAACCATACCATGAAAGATACCGAAAAATCAAATATAACACATGATAGGGTCCCATTGGCACCTTCACTAGAATCACAAAGTCTACTAGGGTTTCCAAGAACTCCATATCAACCACTCCAAGTAAACTAGGGTTTCCAAATTCCAAAAAACCTTATCAAGGTCAAGTGATTCTTTACTCCTCTATTGTTTCTCCCAATATCTAGAAAATTACTTCAAGAAATATAGCATTGAATACAATGAGAGAAAATGCAAATGAAAAATAGTACAAATGATTGAATTATTCTCATGTTTTTTTTATATTTAATGTAATTTTTCTTCAATGTTGTTAGTATTCTTATACATTTAGGTCATGTGCACATTCCACTCATCCTATAAATCCCTGGGTTGTGAGAAATGTCATTATCTCCCTCTTGTCATTTCTCCACTCATCCTACCACCACATTGGTGTATGCAACATTTTATGTGTCACTTAGTGAAAGCTTGCCAAAAATCTTAGACACCTTTTCTTTGTGAATCCCCACTTGATTTCATGTGTTATGAGCATTGTTGAGTCAATCCAGTATGGGAAATGGCACCTTGACTAGCATCACAACAGTCCAACCTACTTGTTTGAACAATAATGGAAATGGTATCATAGCCAACATCTACCTTGGCCACACAATAACTCATTATTATACCCATCACAAGGCATGGCATATAGTTTGGGTATTGACCATAACCATAAATTCCTTTGAAAACTATTGACTAACCCTATACAAAGTACAATTCATATTTGCAAGTACAAAAATATTGATTGAAATTCATACATACATACAAAGTTTTTCTCTTACTTCTTAAGCTACTCTTTTATCTCGTTTGGTATCTTTCTCATATTGAAGCTCGAAATACCATGTCTTTTTGATGGATTATGCATCATTTTCATTAATGTTGCATCCTTTTAGAATCCTCATAAGTATTTTAGCATCCACATTGGTGTATTTTTAACATCTCATTTTGTGTTAGAATTCGATATTACTAGGTTCTTAGGCTATCCTAAGTCTCTTAATAGCATCTTCATATCATCATACTTGGATTATTTTTGCATCATAGGTGTCAGATATGTGTCTTAATTATGTTGTATTAGCATCCTTGGTTTGAATTTTATGCCCTGGGACCAAATTCCCAATGTGGCCATCTTCAAGCTTCAAATGCTATGTCTTCTTGATGTATTATCCATCATTTTCATTAATGTTTCATCCTTTTAGCATCCATAATAGTGTCTTTGTCGCATATAATGTGGATCCGTATATTACATTTATTGTCTCTTGAATGTCCTTGCGGTCATATTTTGCATCATAATTCCATCTTATTAGGGATTTTATGCCCCCAAACCAAATTGTCAATATTGTTGTGAATGGATGGAGGAGGTGAGTTTAAACTCACCATAAAACTCTAGTTGGGCCCGATATGGATGAAAAATTAGTTTTGTCAGACTCGAGGCACCAGATTATAGCTAGGGAACCCCTCCCTATGAATTTGTCTCCTAAAAAGTGGTTTGTTCGAGGATCTCTAGAACTACGGGTTTTCTCAATAAGGGACAATGCAATTTCTGAACTAGGGGTCTATTTTGAAAACATTATCTTGGGTGATTTTGAATAGGATGTTCATATGGGCCTTGGCCAAACACACTTGCAAGATCTTACAGAACTCAATTATGATTATGGGTTTGGATTTTATGCCCCCAAACCAAATTGTTAGTATGTCTCTGAATGGCTTGAGGAGGTGAGTTTCGAATCACCATTGTCTCAGGTGATTTTGGGTAGCATGGTCACATGGGACTTTGGCCAAACACACTTGAAACAATCTATGGAACTCAATTATGCTTCTCAGTTTGGATTTTATGCCCTTGGACCAAATTGTCAATGTGTCCTTGAATGGATTTAGGAAGCAAGTTACAACTTGCCATAAAAATCTAACCATGCCTCAGATGGATGAATTGCCAATTATGTTGGACTCAAGGCACCAAATTGCAGCTAGGGGCACCCCTCCCCTATGATTCTATTTCTTGGAAAATGGGTTTCTCGAGGATCTCCAGAAGTAGGATTTTTCTTAGTAAGGGACAATGCAATTTATGAACTAGGGGTCGATTTTGAAAAATATTGTGTGGAGTGATTGTGGGTAGTGCATTCATGTGGGTCTTGGCCAGAAACACTTACAAGATCTTACATAAATCAATTATTCTTCTCAGTTTGGATTTTGCGCCCTTAGACCAAATTGTCAATGTGTCCGTGAATGGACTTAGGAGGTGAGTTGTAACTCACCATAAGAATCTATTTTTACCACCAATGGATGAGTCATCACTTGTGTTGGACTCCTGAAACTAAATTATATCTAGGGGCACCCCTCCCTTGTGATTCCATTTCTTAGAAAATGGTTTGTTCTAGGATCTCTAGAACTAGGGTTTTTTGCAGTAAGAGACTATGTAATTTTTGAACTAGGGGTTGATTTTGCAAATCTCTATGTTAAGGGAATATGGGTAGCATATTCACATAGACCTTGACCAAACACACTTGCAGGAGCTTATGAAACTCAATTACGTTCCTCGGTTTGAATTTTTTTCTCCCGAACCAAATTGTTAATGTGTCCCTGAATAACTTTAGAAGGCGCGTTACAGTTCACCATAAAACTATAAATGTGCCTCTGATGGACAAATATTTATTTTTTTTGGACTCAAGGCATTGGATTATAGCTAGGGGAATGCCTCCCATATGATTCCATTTCCCAGAATATGTTTTTCTTTTAGGATCTATGAAACTAGGTTTTTCTTAGTAAGGGATGATGCAATTTCTGAACTAGGGGTCAATTTTGAAAAACAATGTGCTGGGCAATTGTGGATAGCGTGATCACATGGGCCTTGGCTAAAAAACCTTGTGGTAGCTTACACAACTCAATTATACTTCTCAGTTTGGATTTTATGCCCCCAGATCAAATTTTTTATCTGTCCCTAAATGGAATTAGGAGGCAAGTTGCAACTCAACATAAAACTCGAACTGAGCCTCAAATGGAAGAACCGTCAATAGTTTTCGACTCCTGACATTGAAGAACAACTAGGGGAACTCTTCCACTATGATTATATTACCCAAAAAATGGTTTATTTGGGGATCTTTGGAGCTATGGTTTTGCTTAGTAATGGAAATTTTAATTTCTAAACTAAGGGTCAATTTTGAAAAACAATGTGTTGGGGGATTGTGGGTAGTTTTTTCACATGTGCCTTGTCCAAACACACTTGCAAAATATTAAGGAACTCAACTATGCTATGTGTTTTGGATTTTATGCCCCCCAACCAAATTTATAATGTGTCCCTATTGAGTTTAGGAGTTGAGTTAAAACTCACCATAAAATTCTAAATGGGCCTTCGATGGATGAATCGTTAGTTGTGTTGGACTCAAGGAACTATGTTATAGCTAGGGGAACCCCTCTCCTTTAATTATGTTTCTTGGAAAACAATTTTCTCGATGATCTCCAAAGCTATGGTTTTTCTCAATAAGGGGTAATGCAATTTTTGAATTGGGGATTGATTTTGAAAAACACTATGTGGGGAAAATGTGGGTAGTATGGTCACACGAGCCTTGGCCAAACACACTTGTGGGAGCTTACAAAACTCAATTATGTTTTTTGGTTTAGATTTTATACCCCTAGAACAAATTGTCAATGTGTCCCTAAATGGATTCAGGAGGCAAGTTGAAACTCACAATAAAACTTTATTCGAGCCTCGGATGGACCAACCATCAATTGTTTTGGAATCTTGACACTAGATTACAAAAAGGGAAACCCTTCCCTTGTGATTCCATTGCTTGAAAAATGGTTTGTTTGAGGGTCTCCAAAACTAGGGTTTTGATTAGTAAGGGTCAATGCAATTTTTGAACTGGGGGTCGATTTTGATAAAAACTATGTCCGGGGATTGTGGGTAGCATGGTCACATGGACCTGGGAAAAACACACTTGCAAGATCTTATGGAACTCAATTATGCTGCTCAGTTTGGATTTTTATTCCCCAAACCAAATTGTCTATGTGTCCCTGAATGACTTTAGGAGGTGAGATGCAACTTGTCATAACAATCTAATTGGTCCTCTGATGGATGAGCCATAAATTGTGTTGCACTTGGGGAAACATATAAAATCTAGAGGAACCACTCCCCAATGATTTCATTTCCCAAAAAATGTTTTGTTCGAGGATCTATGGAACTAGGGTTTTTCTCAGTAAGGGACAATGCAATTTTTGAACTAGCGGTTGATTTTGAAAAAGATTGTGTCGATAGATTTTGGGTAGTGTGGTCACATGGGTGTTGGACAAACACACTTGTGGGAGCTTACAAAACTCAATTATGTTGCTCAGTTTGGATTTTATGCTCCTAGACCAAATTGTCAATGTGTCCCTGAATGGATTTAGGAGGTGAGTTACAACTCACCATAAAACTCTAATCGAGACTCCGATGGATGAACCACCAGTTGTGTTGGACTCTTTGCACAGGATTAAAACTAGAGGAACCCCTACCCTATGATTGTGTCTCCCGAAAAGTATTTTGTTCTAGGATTTCTAGAATTATTGTTTTTCTCTATAAGGGACAACGCAATTTCTAAACTAGGGGTTGATTTTGAAATTTTTTGTCTCAGGTGATTATGGGTAGCATGGTCATGTGGGCCTTGGCCAAACACACTTATATGATATTTTGGAACCAAATTTTGCTGCTCGGTTTGGATTTTATGCCCCTAGACCAAATTGGAACTCAATATATATTCCAAGAGACACGTTTTATGAATTGCAGTGTTTTTTTATTTGATGTTGATGAATGATTATGATGATTATGATTGTAATACCCCTATTTCCCCCACTCTATAAATATAATTGTAACTAGCCAAGAGACTATGGCATACTAGATATTTGTGAATGTTTGATTTGATGAACCTTTGTATAAAAGTTCAATGTATGTATTTTATGTTATTAACAGAGAATGGATAAGTGTTGCATAACTGTTGAAAGGGGGGTTTTCTAAGATAGACCATGGACTCTATGAGAGAGATGGTGAGGGGAAGCAGGAATGGTTGATATGACCCCCCACCAAACCAATACCTTACTGGATTTAATGACTCAAAACATTCCTCTGACCCAGACATGAATTACCAGTCAGAGTGGTAGCTCAAGGAGTCCTCCTTAAGAGTTAATGAGGATATGGGGAAGAGTACCCATATGTAAGACTTCCAGACCTGACCATGAGTTGTGGATTTAGACCCACGTAACCTTTTTGAGGAAGGAATGAAAGAGGTAATTAGTGAGCAAAGGGATAGAAAGAAGGAAGATCTGCGAAGAGAGCAGAGTCGAAATACCAATCTCGAGAAGAGAAAAGATCACTTGCAACTCTCTAGTTCAAGGAAGAACTGGGAAATAAGATCATTGTGGGCATAATAAGGTTTTGGAAAGGTTTTCTTTACAATATTCTAGACGAGGATGAAAAGTGACTGTGGAAGTACTCGTGCATACCTCCTTTATTGGTACAAAGAAAACTGGTGGTCAAGATCCTATGGGAGGAGGAGAGTGACCATCATCCCTCACTGTTTTTGAGTAAGAATAAAGAGTCTCTCTCATAGCATCATGTTCTAGATCGGGGGTGGCCAACAGAAAATCCATCAGGAGTGGTTGTGCCTATGGTTGGGTGGAAACATGAACCCCTTTTAGCAGTCGCTTCACGAACTCTGGTTTTCTGATAAGTATCTTCATATTATGTATATTGAAATGGAAATGGTTATTGAATATATTTATATGTCTATGACTAAGTCTTGTGTTGAATGGTTAAGCTAAAAATTGCATTATCTATCTGTGAACTCATGCTTTTAAATGGGTGTATGCTTGACTCAGTTGAATAGTTAGAGAGTTGTAAGATGTAAGCCTGCAATGGTGTCGGGGAAAGATTTATTGGAATGGTTAAATCTTATCAGTCTCTAAAACATACCCTCACAGGAATTCCAAGTTCAAACCTTGTGGAAGGAGGATGCCTCCTTCAGACCTTTCATTCCTATGAACTAGGGCTCATTCCCATGTCCTTAACTCGTTTACGGCTAAAGGAATTAATGTGTATCCCACAAGATTTTTCAAAGGACCCATGTGACCAAGGTCTGGGAACCCTGCACTAGGCCCGAAATAAGTTAAGCCTTCTGGCTTCGGAACTTTAAGAGTTTGGAGCTCCAAAGTGTTTTGACTCTACCATTTATAAATCGACTGAAGGCTACTGATAGTTAAGGTTACCCACTAGGTTAATCGGTGCCTGGTGGTTTCCTTATCTGGGACAGTTACACTTTCCCCACCATTAAACCTTGATTCATTCAGTTATCATGAAGTAATGGGAACCATCGATCAAAGAGTATTCAGGAGTCCCCTTGGCATTGGATCTATGTCGATGTACCTCACCGAAGTCCTACTTCAAGAGAACGGAGTGGCCATGATGTTGAAACTCCCAAAGTCCGAAGTTACGAAGTGGGGAGAACCGTAGATATAGGGATCCTTCAGGATCATCCCTAGCCGTTGGATTTATGCCAAGGTTGGCCCAACATTGAACACTCTGGAAGAAAGGGGGTGGTAAGTGAGTGGAGGACTCGAACAATGAATTTACAAAGTGATAAGAGCCATATATCTAAGGATGTTTTGGGATCTCCCATGACAATCAAATCTAGACCGTGGTCAGCCTAACGCTGACCACTCTGAGAGAAAGGAGGAATTGACACCACAAATCCATTGAACACTGAAGTTATGAATTAACAAAGGTCATAGATCTAGGGGTTACATGGACATGCCTCGACCATGAGATCGAAGGAAATGAAAGGAGATCAATCAAGGGTGATGTGGCACATCGGCATTACCTAGGGTAATGTGGACCCATGTTTAATGTGCCATGTATCACCCGAATTCAGATGTTTGAAAGACCCGATGTGCCCATTAAAATGTTGCATGTGTCACCCACTTTAGGGGCCACGTGTCCTCTCTGCCTTGTCGCGTGCCATATTTTTCAATGACCTTTGTAGTCCATTTGGTGGGAGGAGTATTCGGGACCCACCTGTAATTTTCATCGCATCTAGTATGTCACCCCATGTGAGAGTGGGCCCTTCGGGAGTTCAGGATTTCGAGACTCTTGGGGGCTTGGGATGCAACGTTGTGGGTAAGGTGAAAGGCCTTAAGGCTGGATCCATGTGGAGAGATTCTGGGACTTCGAGACTTCAGGAATCTAGAGGTTTAGAATATTGTGTCAAGGGTGAGTTGAAAGGCCCAAAGACTGGATTCAAGTGGTGATATTTCAGAATCCTTCAAGATTTCAGGAATTCAGGACTTCAGAGGACATGCATGCAGAAAAGAAAATGGACATTCAATGTCGAAGTGTCGAACTTTGAATTATTCTCTAGCTTGTGTGTTTGATGAGGATTAAGTCTCTTCGTTGGTTTCGAAGGTGGATGGACCTTCCCTGCGAGATGTAGGAACCTGGAAATGGTACAAACGATATGGATCCACATGGCCCTCAACCAATGAACTCTCAAAGGACTTAGGGAAGCCATAACTTGTAAACCAGAGGTCGGATTAGAGCCTAGTAATAGTCGTTAGAAATGTGTGGGCGAGTAGAAGAGGATGAATCATATCAGAGAGATGATTTTTAAATGACTTGAGTGAGTAAAATATTGATGCCCCATCCCTAGAGAGGGTACTTAGGGGTCGAGTGTGTTACAGATTGGTATTAGAGCATGGTTACAACACTTGGCCTTCTTGGGATCATGAACGAGTCCCTTAAAAATATTATTTAGAGAACTTTTAGGGGTGACACCCTATTTTGCCCCATTCCTAGGAGGCTTAGTTAAACCTCTATTGAAGAAAGAAACATTATCTTCTGTTGTTGTATATGTTTTGAAAATTTGAACTGTGTGTTGTTCATAAACTAGTATATCATTAACTAACAGAAAACATTTTATCAACACTCAAGTAGTCAGTGGACCAAAGGAAAACTAAAACATAAAGGATGGTGACACACCATGAATTGGGGGAAAGTTCCCACAATAGAGAAGTAGAATCTGAAGAAAGGAGGGCAGTGGAAACCCCTCCCGATTTGGATGAAACTGTAAGAAGACTCATGGAAGAATTACAAAGTTGTAAGGATGACAATGAAAGGTTAATAAAAGATAAGGAAAATAAAAATGAAATTAATGCAGTCCTACTGCAAAGCATATCAGATATACAAAGAAAATTGCAACATGGACCAACAGCTAGTCATGTGGACAAACATCATACGAATAAAACCCACAACCCACCTGAGATACGAAATAATGACCATGAAAGTGGTCACACAAGGAGGAGCACCTAAAAGAAGGCCCAACATGGAGCCAAGAGACACTTATTGGGAGAATCCTCTGGTTAGGAGACTGACAAATCCAAGGAATATTCTAGTAGAAAAACTAGTTCGCGTTCCCAGATGAGAGGAAAGAAGAGGAAACATTCCAAGAGTCATGACCCTTAAGAGTTCAATAAATCCAAACCACCCACTTTCGATGGAGAGATTAAGAAAGGGGAAGAAACAAAAGTTTGGCTTCTTGGCTTGAAAAATTACTTCAAAGTCCATGACTACTCTGAAAATTTAAAGGTTCGAATAGCCATTTTTATCTTGAATGGAAAGGCCTTCATTTGATGGAAGGAACTTAGGAATGTGAAAGGAATCCATGATAAGGACTTGGCGTGGAAACAATTTGAAAAATACTTCAATAATAAGTATCTTTTAGAGAAATAATTTGATGGGAAGCCCAAGGAGTTCTATGAACTCAAGTTGGGACAACTCACAATAGAGGAATATATCAATAAATTCCTTGAGATGATAAGGTATGTGACCTACATCAAAGATGAAAAGGTAAATATGCAATGATTTATTAGTGGACTACCTCAGTACTTACGGGACAAGATTGAATTTGATGAGACAAATACCATAGAATACATTATCTGGAAGGAAAGGTATTTCTATGAGCAGCTCAAGAACAAACATAACCTCACGAGGACTAGAAGAAGAAAAGTAGTTCAGGATTCAATAAAAAAGGGGTTTAAACCCTAAATATTTAAGAACTATGGGAAGGGTTCTAAGATGAGCCTTCCTACTAAAAAAGTATACCAACAAAATTTCCCCTCTCGAAGTGGAAATAAACCCTTTGAAGCAGCCCCATGTAAGATTGATAACACAAAGAGAGAACCCTTGAAATGTTGGGGTTGTGGAGAAGAACATATGCTAAGAGACTACCCATATATGAAACAGAAAAATAGGAGGGTCTACAACATCCAAGAGGCTACCACAGTCAATGATGTGGCTAGGATCATGCCATGGATTTATGCAACCTTGGATAATAAACAATCCGGCCCAAGCTTCAGTGGTGGATATGGAAGGTATGATTTCCAACCATCTAGTTTCCATTTTAATTGACCCTGGTTCTAATTTGAGTTATGTTTCCCCTCAAAATGTTGAGAAATGTAAATTGCAACAAGTTAAACATGTTAAATCATGGTTGTTACAACTAGCCACTAAAACCAAAAGAAAAGTAACAAAAGTCGTACTAGCATGCAAAGTTGTTATGGGTGGATTTCCCACCCAAGCAAACCTAAAAATACTTCCTTTAGGATCTGTTGACCTGTTGATTGGAAAGGATTGGTTGGTTTCCCATAGTACCAAGTTTGGTTGTTACAATAAAAATTTGGAATGTGAAAACGAAGAAGGGAGAAAGGTAACCCTACAAGGGATTCAAAATCCTGTCTCAGTGAGACAAATATCCACACTTCAATTGAGGAAGTATTTCATAAAAGGATGTCCTTTGTATGCAATACAGGTGTTGGACTCTGTCGAAGATGACAAACCAATCCTATAGGACCATCCCATATTGAGAGAGTATAAATATGTGTTCCCAGAAGAGGTACCAAGTCTACCTCCAAGAAGAGACATTGAATTTTCTATAGAACTTGCACCAAGAGTGGTGCCAGTTTCTAGAAAACCCTATAGAATGAGTACACCAGAGCTAGTTGAGCTCAAACTACAGCTAAAGGAAATGATGGAAAAATCCTACATCTGACCTAATGTGTCTCCATGGGGAGCGCTAGCCTTGTTTGTGAAAAATGAGTATGGAACACTTAGGTTGTGCATAAACCATAGGAAATTCAATAAGACGACCATAAAGAATAAGTATCTCTTGTCAATAATTGATGACTTATTTGACCAATTAAGGGGTGCTACAATATTCTCCAATATTGACTTGAGGTTTGGATACCATCAGGTCAAAATTAAGGACGAAGAAATCCACAAAAAAACCTTTAGGACAATATATGTTCACTATAAATTTGTGGTGGTGCCATTTGGGCTAACCAATGCACCAGCCACTTTTATGTTCTTAATGAATAATTTACTCAGTGAATTCTTAGACATATTTGTATTGGTTTTCATTGATGATATCCTAATCTATTCCAAGAATAGGGAAGAGAATGAAGAACATCTCAAGCTAGTGATTCAAGTACTAAGAGAACATTAACTCTATGCTATGTTTAGTAAGTGTGACTTCTTCTAGAAACAAGTCCATTACTTAGGCCATGTTATTTCTAAATAAGGGCTAGAAGTTGATCCTGACAAGATCAAATTCATTATGGATTGTCCTACCCCAAAGGATGTATCTGATATCAAAAACTTTATGGGCCTAGTAGGATAATATAGGAGGTTCATAAAAGGATTTTCCAAGATTGGTTTCCCAATCACTTCCCTTCAGAAAAAGGGATTTAAATTCATTTGGACATCAGAATGTAAAGAGAGATTCCAAGAGCTGAAATACCTTTTAACCAATGCACCTGTGTTGAATATTGCAGACCTAAACAAGGACTTCCTTGTGTGTACATATACCTGCAAGG
>JASDQU010586254.1:11861-34170 GCA_032191745.1 Picea mariana | reverse complement strand
TTTGATCAATCAAAACTTAATGCTAGACAAGCTAGATGGATGCCTCTCCTTAGTGAGTTTGATTTTGAAATCAAACATATCAAAGAAAAATAAAATATGGTGGTCGGTGCCCTTAGAAAAAGTGTGAAAGTGATTCACCTGGCAGCTGTAAGAACCTATGAAATGGATGTCAGGGAAAGATTCAAGAGTGCGCAAGAAACATATGCATTTGTCGAGACTGTAAAATCGTACTTAGAAAAAGAGCCCACATGGGTGAAGAATGATGGATATCAATTGATGAATGATGTCCTGCTAACTTACAAAGGTAGGTTGTATATCCCGAATTGTGACGAATTGAACAGGTTCATAATGGATAAACTACACAAAATACCATACACTGGTCATCCTAGTTATCAGAAGATGATCACGGCCACTAGGAAGCTATTTTATTGGTCGAGACTGAAGAAATACATAGATGATTAGTATTACTTGGCTAAGTGTCTAGATTGTTAGCAAGTTAAGGTAGAACATTGACATTCAACAGGGTTGTTGCAGCCCCTACCAATTCAAGAATGGAAATGGGAAAAAATCTCCATGGAATTCATCATCGGATTACCAAAATTGGCCAAGAAGAATGATTCCATCATGGTAGTGGTGGAAAAATTGAACAAGGCTCCTCACTTCATTCCCATAAATTCAACTTCCAAGGAAATAGATATTGCCATTATTTTCATGAAAGAGATATTTAGGTTGCACGACATGCCTAAGGAGATCATATCTGACCGAGATACAAAATTTACTTCAAGATTTTGGAAATCTTTAATGGTTGGTTTTGAGACTAAATTGTTGTTTAGCACAACCTATCACCCTCAAACTCATGGAAATACAGAGAGGGTAACCCAAGTACTAGAGGACATGTTAAGGATGCATGTAATGCATCATCCTAAGAAGTCTGAAGACTACCTACCACTAGTAGATTTCTCCTACAACAATTGCTATGAAGAGTCATTGAAGATGATCCCTTTTGAAGCCCTCTATGGTAGAAAGTGAAATATTCGAATCAGATGGAATAATCTAATAGATAGAATTACAATCAGGCCATACATGCTGAAAGAAATGGAACAACAAGTAATTTAGATAAAGAAAAATCTGAAAATAGCTCAGGATAGACAGAAAAGAAATGCAGACATAAAGAGGACTCCTAGAGAGTTCAAAATAAGGGATCATGTGTATCTCCAAGTTAGATCCAAGAAGAGCTCCTTAAGAATGGGAGCTTGTGCCAAGATGGCACCTCAGTATTGTGGACCCTTTGAAATTTTGGATAGAATGGGACCTATAGCCTATAGGCTAGCACTCCCTCCCAAAGTGAAGGAACATAATATTTTTCATGTTTCATTATTGAAGAAATTTGTACATGATTCTAATCATATAATTGACTGGTCTGTGATTCAGGTGGAACTAGAGGGATAATTCCTACCAGAACCTCAATTCATAATAGACAGGAAGGAACCCCCACTCAAGAATAGAACCATTTCATAGGTCAAGGTGCAGTGGAAACACTTTGGACCAAATGAGGCTACATGGGAAATGGAGGATTCCATGAAATATACATATCCATTTTTGGTTACTTCTATACATACAGAGCACATCAGAAGATAGAACATCGAGAATGGTGTTCATTTAAGGGGGAGGGGATTGAAATACCCATGTTTCCCACAGTCTATAAATATAATTGTAACTAGCCAAGAGACTATGGCAGAATAGATATGTGTGGATGTTTGATTTGATGAACCTTTGTATAAAAGGTCAATGTATGTATTTTCTATTATTAATAGAAAATGGATAAGTGTTGCATAACTGTTGAAAGGGGTGTTTTCTAAGATATACCATGGATTCTATTAGAGAGATGGTGAGGGGAACAAATAATGGTTGAGATGACCCCCAACCAAACTAGTACCTTACTGGATTTAATGACTCGGAACAGTCCTCTGACCCAAACATGAATTACCAGTCAAAGTGGTAGCTCAAGGAGTCCTCCTCAAGAGTTAATGAGGAGATGGGGCAGAGTACCCATCTGTAAGACTTCCAGACTTGACCATGAGCTAGGGATTCAGACCCACGCAACCTTGCTGATGAAGGAAATAAAGAGGTAATTCATGGGTAGAGGGAGAGAAAGAAGGAATATCTGCAAAGAGAGTAGAGTTGAAAGACTAATATCAAGAAGAGTAAAGAGTGCTTGCAACTCTCTAATTCAAGGAATAACTGAGAAATAAGCTCATTATGGGAATAAGAATATGTTGGAAAGGTTTTCATTACAATATGAAAAATGAGGATGACAAGTGACAGTGGAAGTACTCGTGCAAACCTCCTTGCTTCATAGAGAGAAAATTGATGGCCAAGATCCTGTGGGAGGAGGAGAGTAACCTCTGTCCTTGACTATTGCTAAGTAAGAATAAAGACTCTCTCTCAGAGCATCGTGGTCTAGCTCAGGGGTGGCTATCAGTAAAAAAGTCAAGAGTGGTTGTGATTATGGTTGGGTGGAAACAAAAACCCATTTTAGTAGTCGCTTCACGAACTATGGTTTTTTGATAAGTATCTTCATGATCTATAAATTGAAATGGAAATGGTGATTGAATTTGTATGTCTATGACCGAGTCTTGTGTTGAATGGTTAAGTTATAAATATGCATTATATCTCTTTGAACTCGTTCTTTTAAATGGATGTATGCTTGACTTAGCCGAACAGTTAGAGAGTTGTAATATGTAAGCCTAAAATAGTGTCGGGGAAAGATTTATAGGAATGGTTAAGTCCCGTCAGTCTCTAAAACCTACCCTCATGGGAATTCCAAGTTTAAACCCTGTGGAAAGAGGACACCTCTTTCATACCTTTCACCCGTATGATCGAGGGCTCATGCCCATGTCCTTAACCCATTTATGGCTAAAGGAACTAATGCGTAGCCCACAAGCGTTTTCAAAGGACCCATGTGACCAAGGTCTAGGAACCCTACGCTAGGCCTGAAAGAATTTAAGCCTTCTCGCTTCATAACTCTGAGATTTGAGAGCTCCAGAGTGTTTTGACCGTACCGTTTATAAATTGGCCAAAGGCAACTTATATTTATGGTTACCCACCAGGTTAACCGACGCCTGGCAGTTTCCTTATCTGGTACAGTTAGACTTGGCCCACCATTAAACCTTAATCCATTCAGTTATCATGAAGTAACGTGAACCATCGATCAGAGAGTATTCAGGAGTACGCTTGGTCATTGGATCTACGCTGAGTTACTTCAGCGAAGTACTGCTTCGAAAGAATGGAGCGGCCATGACGTTGAAACTCTTGAAGGTCGAAGTTATGAAGTGATGAGAACCATAGATCTAGGAATCCTTCAGGATCTTACCTTGCCATTGGATTTATGACAAGGTTAACCTGACATTGGCCACTCTGGAAGAAAGGGGGTGGTAAGTGAGTGGAGTACCTAAATGTCGAATTTGCGAAGTGATAAGAGCCATAGATCTGATGACGTTTTGGTATCTCCCGTGACCATCAGATCTAGACCGTGGCCATCCTGACATTGACCACTATGGGAGGAAGGAGGAATTCACACCACAAATTCCTTGAACACCAAATTTATGAAGTAATGGAGGTTGTAGAGCCAGGGTTTATGTGGACAGGCCTCTATCGTGAGATCAAAGGAATTGAAAGGAGATTAGTCTGGGGTGACGTGACATGCTGACATCACCTAAGGTTACATGGACCCACGTTTAATGTGCCATGTGTCACCTGTATTCATACCTATCATAGACCCTACATGCCCATTAAAAAAATACATGTGTCACCCACTATAGGGGCCACATGTCCTCTCTGCCTTGCCACATGTCATCTATGGAAATGACCTGTTTAGTCCATGTGGTGAGAGGAATATTTTAGACCCACCTGTAATTGTCATCGCATCTAGTATGTCACCCCGTGCAAGAGTGGGCCCTTCGGGAGTTCACGATTTCAAGAATCCAGGGGGGTTTTGGATTAAGCGTTGTGGGTAAGGTGAAAGGCTTGAAGTCTAGATCCATGTGGAGATATTGTGTGACCTTGGGACTTTGGGACTTCAGGGTTCCGGAGGTTTGGAATACAGTGTGAAGGGTGAGTTAAAAGGCCCAAAGGCTGGAGTCAAGTAGCGATATTTCAGAATCCTTCAGGAGTTCAGTAATTTAGGACTCTGGAGGACATGCCGGAAGAAAATAAAAGGGACATTCAATGTTGAACGTCGAATTCTCCTCTACCTTGTGTGTTAGATGAGGATTAAGTCTCATCGTTGGTTTGGACGGTGGATGGACCTTCCCTGTGGGAGGTAGGAACTTGGAAATGGTACAAACACGATGGATCCACATGGGCGCCACGTGACCCTCAACTAATGAATGCCTGAAGGACTTCATAAATCCATAACTTGTAAACTAGAGGTCGTATTAGAGCCTGGTAACAGTCGATAGAAATCTACGGGCGAGTAGAAGAGGATGAATCATCTCAAAGAGATTATTTGAGATGACTTGAGTGAGTAAAATTTTGATTCCCCATCCCTAGAAAGGATACTTAGGGGTCGGGTGTTATCGAACAAATTGATAAGTGCGGACACAAAATAATCTCCCTAACTTCAATAAGAAAATAGAACAAAACAAATCATAATACAAGCTTCTCCTTAGATTTCATTGTAATGTAAACCATTTCAAAGAGGGACAAATGAAATACCATTTAAACGTTGTTTGATCCTCGCTAGTATCTTCCTTGCTCCATATTTGGATTTGTGGGATGTTGAACCTATTAAGAAGCACAAACCAACAAAGAGAGAGAACAACAATATATATATTCCAATGAATCCTATGCATAAGATCAAGGAGTTATATAATAAAAATGGAGACACCTTTATAGGGAAGAAATGTATCATTGCATTATATTGATGAAAGTGGATATTACAACCTATGCCTTGATGTTGCAAGGTCCCTTCCAATGGCCCTTTGCTTCAACACACACAACTTTTCTCTAATGCTTTTGATGAAGGGTATTCACAACCTAACTTGGAAAGCTAAAGAAAAGTTATCAGAGATCCCTCTTTATATATCCTCATCCATCCCTTTTTATATAGGGTGAAAGAGGGATGGATGAGGATATTAGGATGATCCCAATAAATCAGAGAAGAGAGTAAGATCCAAACTAATCGAAAGCCACCTCATCTTCTAGAACTTTCATGAATTTCACCTTTTCCCCTTGTTTGAGAATCATTGTACCCTAAGCACAAGCAGCATGCGACAACGTTGTAGTTAAATTTGGTGCAGTATGAGATGATCAAAAATCGTCACACCCAAATCATTTAACAGGGTGTGATGATCTCCTTTGATAGGGTTTTTAAGAAAAGAAAGATGATTCAATTTCTCAGGGAGAAAGTCTCATTTCTTCAGTAGTTTCAGGGAACAAATAAGTAAGCAGTACACATATCATCGGTGATCAAGGTGTGACCAAAATAAAGTGTAACATAATGCCCCCCAAAATATGAATTTGGAACATGTGGCAATTGAAATACTTTATATAATGTGTGTGTCGAGAACAAGGAGTGCATTGGTCGCAAACCTATCAACAAACAAGAATCTGTATAAAAATAACATACCAGTGAATGAGGTAGGCATCCCCATACTCAAAGTACAAGTGACCCTAAGTATAAGTGTCAAGTGATTCATGGCCACCAATTATACACTATGGATTGATGTCATCATGATTCAACATAGCCATGAGAAATACATTGTGGATCTATGCTATAATGACTCAAATTTCGACATAGCCACAAGAAATACACGGTGGATCTATGCGTCAGTACAGAATTATGAAGACTCCATCACAACCTGGATCAATATGGTGATATCTAGGGTCTTCATCTCAATCGTCTCGAATTACGAATCTATCCATGTGATTACAGGTGTCGAAGTCGAACATGGTAGAAACCACTTGATTATCGGTCAATGATGAATACCGTTAACAAGTGCGAGGAAATCACCATTGATGTCAATGATCCCCAAGGTACTCTAGTACAATCCATTGAATGTGAATTAGTGAGTTGAATTCGAACACTCGATGTAATTTTCCAATCAGAGGCCATTGATGTGAACCCACTGTCGAAAATGAGGAAACCTTCCATTGAGTCATGCAGGCTCCAAGGTACTAAATGATTTCTAAGTCTAATTCCCAGAAAATGACTTGAAGTCGACAAAAAAAGACTCATCATAGGAGGGCCTTAATGTATCCCCCATCAATGACACTAAATATGTAATATATTTGAAGTAGATCAGAGTACAAAGTGATTCATAACTGACTGAGGGAAGGCTGAGATGGTAATAATTTGAGGACTGGAGATGGTCGACTCGATAGAAGGCTTATTTAGGTTGAAATTCTTATGAACATATGAACGACATGACAATTGTCTTGGTATAATTGACTCAAGGAAGACTCAACATACAAACTTGTGGATGGTCACACGAGAGACAAATAGATTTCCCAACCTAGATATAATGATGAAGAGGGGTGTCATGTTCAAGATCGATTTACTGCCACTCACATAGATATAGATATACATTTCTTTCCCAATTCCCCCCGACCATTTCTGGTGAGTACCTCTTTATTTTTATGCAATATTGAGGAGGATAACATATTATTATAATGTAAGGTCATCCTTGGGATGAGTCCCTCGGAGTATTTTTAACAAACCCTAGGAAGGAGTCGTTCAGTCCCATATGGGCATTTTGATGCTTGTTTTACGAGTCCAAAGTAAGAAAAATCAGGGGTTTTTCATGTTTAGAGAGTCTGAAAAACACTTAAAGAAAACTCCAAAATGTTATTTTTCATAAATTAGTATGACGAGACCAAAAAAGAGATAATATGTCGCTCATCATACGTTTTTTCAAATACTTTTAAAAGTGTGAAGAGAAAAAGATTGCTCGACAATCTTTTCATGTTTAGAGAGACTGAAAAGAGCTTAAAGGGAACTCTAGGGGGTTCCTTTTTTGTATAACCTTCTGAAAAAGTGATAAAAGTTTACTCGGTTACATTCTCATGTATTTATGAGCACAAGAAAGAACAAAGACTAAGCTCGAGATTGTTTTCATTTTTACACAAGCTTAAAACAAAACAAAACTATGCTTGGGATAGATTTTATTTTTACACAAGCTTAAAAACTAAAAAAAAAATATGCTTGGACCTAGTTTCATTTTTACACAAGCTTGAACCAAAGGAAACTATGCTTGAGGTAGGTGGTTTCATTTTTACATAAGCTTGAACCAGAGAAAACTATGCTTGCCACTTCCCAACGCATTATCCATGGATGGTTGGTACTTTGTCCCCAGCTTAAAAAGATAACGACTTAACTTAAGCCTAAAGTCCATAGGTTGTAAGAAAATCCCCCCCAAGCTTTGTTTCTTTCAACTGCACAGGCAAATGAAATGAAGATTAAAATACTAGATGAAGGACTTGAATCAAACAGGGAGGGGAAAAATCTATTTCATTTTTTAACAAGCTTGACATAAGAATAGGAACTATGCTCGAGGTTGGCTGTTTTATTTTTTAATGAGCTTGACACAAGAAAAGAACTATGTTCGTCACCTTTGTTTCATTTTTTAATGAGGTTGACACAGGGACACAAAAACTATCCTCGTGACCTCTGTTTCATTTTTTAACGAGGTTTCCACAGAGATGAAAAACTATCCTCACTGTTGGTTTCATTTTTTAACGAGCTTGAAATCAAAAAACCATTCTCAAACTCCTCTTCTTGATCATGGCTTCCAAGAGGACAATGCTCTGGAAGGACAGCATGTCAAGCGACAAAAATCGGTCATAGATTCCAAGATATATTCACTCGATGGAAGAAACACATTCTATAAGGAACACATGTCGAGGGTTGTGATAGGGGTAAGGAGGTCAGGCTCCAATAGCCCTACCAAAGAGATCACCCTGTCAACTACCAGATCCAAGTCATAAGAGATTGAGCTTATAGTGAGAGGTTCATCTGCATCAACAACTAAAGGCATTGGAGACAATGCCACATAATTGACTTGTGGTGGGGGAGATATCGTTTACATATAAGAACCAAGGAGGTCATTGAGTTTATAATCAAATCAGGGCCAACAAAGGAGAGTTGATCAATAGTCACAACTCTTACATCGTGAGGGAAATATATCACACAAAAAATATTGGGCACAATAGCTTTCATGGCATAGACATAATCTCTCCCAAGGAGTAAATCAAAATCCAAGGGATCATGGACTACCATGACATCAATAACAACATTTTTCCCTCCCAAAGCTATGGGAAAATGAGGAAGGACTCTTAAAGGGTGATTGGTTCTTCTGTTAAAAGCTAATAGATTCTACGTAATTGGTGCAAGATGAGGAAAACCCACAACTTTCCAAGCAATGGAGGACAAAATACTAACGGACACACCTTCGTATATCAGTGTCTGAGGAACGTCCCGTTCAAAAACTTGTACTATAATATTGAAATGAATGTGAGAGTGAAGACAAGGTCTATTTAACGCACCCTAATCAAAAAGGATGGCCTCATTACTTGGAGGGGGTTCCATGGGAGAAGGAGGAATGCCCCTTGGCACAGTAGATTCTATATCAATGAGAAAAACGTGGGAAGTATCTGGGTTACTCTCTAGCGAGAGGGTAGGATTGACTAATTTAGTTACATTATCCAAGGGAAGAAAGGGGTCGAAGGATGGAAACAAATCGATCGCTTGGGTTTCACTCCCTGGCAAGAGAGTGGGATCAACCAAGAATGGGATCAGATCGACCACTTTGTCAACTGGTTCAACTAAGGACGTGACCATATTGACTACAACCAAACTGACCAATGAAGGGACCGGATTAATCATGCCATCAATGACAGGTGGGTTGAGAGTAAGGTTTCGGTAAGCATTCAGAAGTTGAGGCTGGAAACCAGTCATATCTTATAGTAATTTTGAGGCTTCGTCCATACAAGGGAAAAGGTGATTTTGATGACTCCCTCCGCATAATATACACAGGAACTTGACTCTACTTTTCTTCTTTCTAATGGTATCTTGACTAATTGATGTGAGCTCATCAACATGTTGTTCAGAGGTTGACAACATGGGATAGAAAGGGCATGTAGACCATGCTTCTATAACCTTTGATAGACTAGGGAAATCCTTAAGAACATTTCTACCCTTACAAAGCCTGCAAGGGTACTTGGGCTTACGAGTTTTTCTGGTGATCTTGGCATCAACAATAGTCTCAGCATAATTAACAACATGATTAACAGTAATAGGTCATTCTCCAACATATCTGGAAGTTCTTGGAAGTTTGGACCCTTTCTTATTTTTCTTCTTCTTAATCTTATTTTTCTTGTTCTTCTTATCCACCAAGTTATTCTCTTCAGAGATTTCACTCGACAAAGAACATGAAACGAAATGAGACCTTGCAATTAAAGAAGGAGAACAATATCTTACTGGTGAAGAAGGCGAAGGATCACCATGAGGTCGATGTTCTTGGGGGGAAGTTCTTACAACCAAATCACTTGTTGCATTTGGGATTACCAGAGTGGAAAACAACCATACCGACAATCCAATTGTGAGACCTGGAAGGATCAAAGTAGTGATCTAAGGAGGACCAACAATTCCGTAAGAAGGAAAAACAAAAGGTTCCCCCAGAGAAAGGGTTTCTTCATTGGTCATTCCGGGAACTGACACCATTAAACACAAATCCAACCTAGATTCTACTAGGAAAAATAAACAACACACGCTAAAAATCTATGAAGCAAGCAAGCAAACAAAATCTTCTCACAATGAACGCATGAGTTGATGATGAAATCCAACATCGTGAGAACAATGTAAGAAGGTGTTGAGATAGAGTGGGTGGAAAATTTACGTTGACGAGATGCTTAACAGACTTACACCCTCGTGCAAGATCCCACACATAAATGTGGGTATACCTTCCAAGGCACCCAAGTGATTTTGGCCAACGTCAATTCTAGGTAACGTGAAGACTTTCTCCTCCACGGTCACCTTTTGTAAAGACCCTAAAGAGATAGGCTACTAATGTTTCCAATTGCGACAATGATGCCCAGGGAAACAGTCGACAGTCCGATATATGCACAAGGGCAGGGCATCTAAGCCCCAAATCGCCTCGAGAAGGTCTGCACAGGATTTTCTTCTCAAGTGACCCCCAACAATACGTGTAATATCTACACTAAGACCAACAAAGCAGGGTGAGTAACTCTGTCGGCCCTAATGTGACCTCATGAAGGGCTTCCCAGGACAAAATGTAGCA
This sequence comes from Picea mariana, assembly GCA_032191745.1. NCBI lineage: Eukaryota > Viridiplantae > Streptophyta > Pinopsida > Pinales > Pinaceae > Picea > Picea mariana. The sequence goes on along the minus strand of JASDQU010586254.1, from coordinate 23,872 downwards.
AGTGGATTTAAATCCCCCAATCACAAGATACTATTGTTTGTTTTGATTATTTGGAGAGTATTCCTCACAACCTATTCCAAAGTGTTATCCCTAGCTAATGTTGGTGTATAAGAGTTCTAGAGAATAAAATTTACTAGATAGATTTTAAAATTACGCTGAATTTTAATGGTTGTTGCTTAACTCAAAAAGGAAACAAAGATGAAACTGATGAAGTATGTGACCTTGACCCAACAATATGAAAAGAGATATGAGATGCAATATTTTCGTTTGATGAACTCTAATTACATAAGGGAGAAAGGTTTTCTTTTTCCAGATAACAACAAGTTACAAAAGACAATTTTTTCAATCTTTGAATGATCTTGATGTCAAACAATCAAAGCTATCAAAATTTCCAATTTTCCCTTTTAAACAAATGTTTGAATGCAAAAATTTCTTGTAACTATTACCAATAGAAAACAAACTTTAATTCTTTCCCTTTTCAAATAAAAACAAAGATCTGAATCAAAAAGAAAAAGTTGTCCAAGAAGATGAATGCACTCACAACACAATTTCCCAAACTTAACTCATAATGCAACCAAAAATGTAAAAGTAAGAAAACTTATTTGTCTAATGCAATCAAAAATCTCTTTCCAATCAACAATAATCCAAAACTCAAAAATATCAATAACAATTATCTAGAAAGCACTCAAGGATGGAGCATTGAAATTATACCCTTGCAACAAGAAGTGAAAGATAAAACTATGAAGCTTATGAAAAAAAATCTCAACACTTGAGAAGTAATCAAATTCAGGATAAAAATTGCAAACCAATATGTGAATAATCACTCAACAAGACCAAAAATTCATCCCAAAAAATGATGACAAATATGGGAAAAGATGAAAAATTGACTGCCACTACAAACAATTTCTATAGAAATCGTCGCAGGATGCAGAAAAGCACAGTGCAACGATCAAGGATCGTTGCAGGAGGTTGGAAATACACAGTGTGATGTCATTGCCCTAGTTTTCATAGGCAGGGTGTGACAATGACTGAAAATAAAGGGAAAATGAAGAGAGAACAAAGTTCTTCAATGAATTTTCAAGACCAGGGAGTCAATATGGATTACCCAATGACTCAGACAATGAAATTAACCAAAAGCACGAAAGATAAAAGAAAAAAGGACGCAAAAGCCAAAAGAGGACATTCCCCAGTATGGTCTCCAATTTTTTTATCGGACAAATCTGTAAGTGCGGACACAAACTAATCTTTTCTAACTTCAATAAGAAATTAGAACAAAACATGGAAGAATAGAATCTTCTCCTTAGATTTCATTGTAATGTAAACTAGTTCAAAGAGAGACAAATGACATATCATTTAAACGTCATTTGATCCTCGATAGTATCGTCCTTGCTCCATATTTGGATTTGTGGGATGTTGAACTTGTTAATAAGCACAAACCAACAAAGAGAGAGAACAACTACATATATATTCCAATGAAGCCTATGCATAATATCAAGGAGTTATACAATAAAAATGGAGACATCTTTATAGGGAAGAAATGTATCACTACATTATATTGATGAAAGTGGAGAATAAAACCTATGCCTTGATGTTGCAAGGTCCCTTCCAATGGCCCTTTTCTTCAACACACACACCTTTTCTCCAATGCTTTTGATGAAGGGCATTAACAACCTGACTTGGAAAGCTATAGCAAAGTTATCACAAGTACAATCTTCAGAAGAATTCTTCATGCATAAGCAAGCCTAGCCTTGCCCATGAGAGATCCCTCTTTATATAGGGTGAAAGAGGGATGGATGAGGAGATTAGGATGATCACACTAAATCAGAGAAGCGAGTAAGATCCAATCCGATCGAAGGCCACCTCATCTTCTAGAAGATTCCATTCTAGAAATTTCATGAATTTCACCTTTTTCCCTTGTTTGAGTATCGCCGCACTCTAAGCATAAGCAGCCTGCGACGACGCCACAGTCCAATTTGGTGCAACATGCAATGATCAAGCATCGTCGCACCCCAATCATTTAGCAGAGTGTGATGATCTCCTTTGATAGGGTTTTTAATAAAATAAATATGATTCAATTTCTTAGGGAGAAAGTCTCATTTCTTCAGTAGTTTCAGGGAACATAGAAGTAAGCAGTACACATATCATCAATGATCAAGGTGTGACCAAAATAAAGTGTAACGAGGGGTCTATTACAATGATGATCATGCTAAAAATTATGTTACATGTTAGGACAATGCAAACGAATAAACTAAATATCTACCATCTCTAACATGAGATCCTCTATCTTTACCATTCCAAAAACTAGTAAAGTAAGGTAAAGTCAAAATTTCAAGAGTAATTTACTCAATACAATGGATAATATATATCTATATATATATATATATATTCAAAATTGTCTCAATTGTACATTTTTTACGAAAATGGCACATTGTGCCCAAACATGGAAGAATGACATATGGTGCCCTAGATACAAAATGGAACTCATTGACCACTTCCACCCATGCAACTATCAGGTGTATTCCAAAACTTGATCTTTCTTCTCTTACTTGAAGCAATACCTCGAGTTGTTTTGCGCATGGTTGACATGTTTCATCTCTCCAGAGACTGGTAAAAGAAACAAGATTCTTATAATTTTTTTCCATAATGAATTAACACACTTAAAAAATGATACTTTATAATTCAAGCTAATAAAAATCAATGCAAATGATACTAACAATCGCAAGGGTTTTTACCTCCTCTGCAACCATAATATCTCAACGATGCCACACTGAAAGAGTTACAAAAATGAATAAAATAAATTCCATTCATAATAAATGTTGGAAGGGATAGTCGACTATGGTGAATAGACCCAAGAATTCACCAAGTAAAAGAGTAGTAAACTAGGGGTTATTCGAGTCTATAAGTTGGTCGACCTCTCATTCAGTTCCATCAACCTAAGTAGTTAGACACTTGGAACTACCTTGTAATGAAATCATGAGTATAAATATGTGCATCCATGTAATAGAGAACAATTAGCTTATTATTTTTTGTTATGGTATCTTAATAAAGTGTTCATTGTTGGTCTCCCCATTACTTTGTGTTCTCTTCCTTCTGTTCTCAATTTGTGTGTTTGTATATTAGTGCATATTTTTGAATATTTCTATTTGTAAAGAACTATTGGTAACACCTTACAAACCCCTATGTTACAACATTGGCTCAATTGTTGGTAGTTCCTAAACCCAAGTGTGTAACATAATTTATACATAGATGTTGAGCCTGGAAGAGATACGCTAGTGGAAGGAGATAAATATTAACAACTACCTAAATAATTGAGCATGTAGAAACCAACTGACATTGGTAGAGGAAAGATCCCATCTCTTCATAGATACTCATGAAATATTTGTTGAAATGAACCCGGAAGAAACTAAAAAATACTTTGACCGAACCAATAATGAATAAACTTACAAATAATGAGTGGTTAATGTCCATATTATTGAACATAGGTCGAAATACTTTACACAAATGGGTTGAAAAAATTGCCAAAGCATACCATGAAGAGTAAGAAATTGAGGAACGAGAATCGGTAGAAAAAGTAAAAGAAACATTCTATAATGATTGATATGACATTTTTTTTTCACAATAGCATCTATGATGTGAAAATTCCTTTTAGATAAAGGTGTCGGTCATATTTTTGTATACCATCCTCCTCTTTGTACACAACCATCGAATACTGACTGAAGAAAAAGACAAGGAAATTGGGAAAATGTTTTATAAGTGGACTGCAAAGATACATGAGAAGCTTGGGATTTTTTCTTAAAGAAATGAACATGGTAATGATCTGCACCTGTGTTGACCAAGAGTAGTTAGGGTCGATGAAGGGCTCATAGTTGTTTGTTGGATTCCTTAAGTGGAGTAGAAAAATTGACCTACATCGAGGATTCAGTATGCCAACAATCAAAGGGAATTTAATCAAAATAAAATTAGAATATACATTTGATAAAGAGACAAAAATAAGAACTCCAAGAATAATGCAGCATTATAAACCTTCAGTTGACATTCAGAAGGTGGAATGGGATAGTGACTGAAAAATAGAGAAGAGATGCATGATGTGTGGGATCCAAGGAAGTTGAGTCAAGACAAACCTCGAGAGTGGAATATCGTTGGAGCACTTGAGCGATCTGAGTGTGGTGATGACCAACTAGATCTGGAAAAAGGAGTAACCTTGAAAAATCTTGTGAAGAGTGAGAGCCTACATTTGGTTGAGGTAGTATTTTTCTCACTTTGATTGGAAGATGTTGGTGAAAGAATGTATGTAGATGAATCGTGACCTACATTTTGATGATATTAAATTCCCAATATTAGATAATTCCTTCACCAAAGACTACATATTGATATAGAAAATTCTTCGACATGCTATTAGATGTATGATCAAGGGAAATTAAGAGATCAAATTCTGATTGAGATACCCCCATTAGACCAAATCTACATAGGAAATTAGGGATATGAGAGTATACTCCTTCACATCAAGTATCGCATGGAAATTCCCTCCTACTAAATTTACTAATTGCAAAGGAAGATACACATTCAACGAATTGCTGTGATGAAATGATGTGCCCTGTGGAGAGATGGTTCATCGAGTATATAAATAAAGGGTGTCAAACGGATGGCATTCCATATACAAGTGATGTATTTGAAAAAATAAAATAAAGTAAAGAACCATATATAGAATATGAATCATATTTGTCGAGACAACCAACTTCCCCATTTGAACCACAACCATCGAAACAGTCGACTGCTCTAGTTGGAGTAAAATTGACCATACAGTTGATTCTGAAAGTTAGTCAGCAAAATCAAATAGATCAAAGTGTTCCAAATTTGAAACCACTACATAAAGATAAAATGCGTTTGAACCACATTCCCATCTATGAAGGACATCAAGATCCCAAGATAAATTGGTTTGTTTGTGAAAAATTCTAGAATGTCACCAACATAACTGATGGAGATAAACAAATGAATCAATTTGGTTCAACATTAAGGGAAAGGGAATTAACATGATTTATGAACTATAGAGAAAAATAAACAAATATCCAAAGAAAACTTCAAGTCTATTTTCCTCTCTTTCTTTAAAGCATGAGGTGTAAAATATATTGCAACACGAAAGCTTAAAGAAATAAAACATAAACCAAGAGAAACAATAAGAGAGTATGATAAAAGATTCAAGGATTTGTTGAGCCAGATTCCATATTCAATCAATGAAAAACTTCTAGTGTAGTGGCATGTGTCTATATTATTGCATAAAATTAGAGGACCAATGTGGATGCATGAAATCCATTTTTGTACGGAAGCACTCAAAAAGGCCCAACACATAGAAACTAGCAATGACTTGTCATCGACTTCGACATTAATGCATAAATGATTGGAGGAAAATTTGAGATGCTCCAATAGTCCTTGAATAATTTGACTATTCAAACAAGTGACCTTTGGTGCTTGAGTTTTCTAAATGAATTTCACGCAAAATATTATTGTAAATACAATGATACACCTGAAAGGAAACTTGACATTCGTCAAGTGCAGGTAGAAAAATTTACTGTGATATTTGTCAATCTATGAAAAACCACAATACCATAGATTTCCCTCACAATATAAGGAATGACAAGCCTAAGTGGTGTGATATCTATGAAGATTATAACCATTCGAATCAATAATTCCAACTCAATGGCCGAAACAAGAGAAACTACCATGCCTTATATCATATGCAAGGAATCAAGCAGAATGTTGAACAAGGAAATCAAGGACAATGAAATGGATACAAATGGATATCAAGGAAAATGTGGCTACCAAGGATCTGGAGGTTATAGAGGAGGATATTGAAAAAGGTATGAAAGAGGTATATTTTGTTGTGGTCAAGGAAGGACCTATTTTTTTACCTTATATAAATATGATCATATCAGCCCCTACTACCTTCTTAAAGAGAGAACCAACATCAAGTTTTGTAACATATGCATAGTAGGCGACCATTATTTAGACTTGAATTTCAAATAATGTTGGAAAAAATAATGAATAAATGATGCAAACCCCCCTACTCTTCCTGAGGCTGCGCAACCTCCTGATTTGGGATCAATCGACTTCAAGAGATAAATCATCTCACAGGTTCATGCAGAACCTATTCTATCTTCTCCATAGGTCAAAGTCTTAACTCGCAAGTGAGAAATCTCGTTTTCGAGAGTTTTTTAGTAACCATAGAGTCTTCCACGTGACCCTGGTCTAAAACCATGGTCTTAAACCTTTCTTTCCTATAACTATGGATCCGCAAAGTCACCCAAACCAAATCTACGGTCTTCACTTCTCTGACAGCCGACGGATTTGATATACTTTGGGACTCCGGCTTCGGGAGTTGCAAGTATTCCAAACACCCCTTTATTCTGAAGTGATCCGTACCCAGAGTTATAGATCGAGTGCCACGTGATCGCCCTGATCAACAATAAATATCCATTCTTCATTTCCACTTCGAGTGACTTGCAGTGAACACCCCTACTCATTCATTCTCCCAGAGTATCAACCCTCTAGAGTGGCAAATATTCCTCCATGCACCCTATCCCAACGGATGACTTAGATGAACTATGTCACCCTGGCCTTTGGGATTTCTCGAGCTCTCACCCTTCACTTTTCTCCTGAGTGACATTTCCTTGGAGTACACAGATCTTCGTCGTGTTTCGTCCTCATATTGACAGGATTTACTCCACTACTTCATGGATTTGGAAGAAGCAGATGTATTCTCTATGCAATTCTTTCAAATCTCTACCTCTCGGACTTTCTAATATGCTGCCACATATCCTCCTTGCAACTAATGACTTAGATTTACTTCGTGGCTCCAGGATTTCGACTATCCCTCTCTCAAAACACTTTCAAACCTCCAAATATTCAGAGTGTCGAAGGACTCCAAAGATAACCTCTGTGCAACTCTCCTAGATCTCACGGTCTGGAATGATCTTGCTTTCTTTGAATGGATCTCACTCATTAATTTGGGGAATCTTAAAGGGCTCCTCCCTATTGAATAATTCTTGCCCGCTATCCCTTCTGAGCTTGTTCTTCTTTGAAACCTCTAACTCCTCAGAAGGTTTCTTCGACACTTAGTCTAATTTTGACCCTGTGCACACTTTGAAACAGATCTTTTCTCCAACTCAACCTCTTTGTGAGCGACTGTGCACACCTTGCAACAAGTCTTTACTCAACTGAATTTCTCCTCCTAAACAATAGAACTTAAGTATGTTTCCACCTACGCACACCTTGCGAGGTCTTCTTCCCGTTGCCTCAAACAAATCTTCAAACTACTTCTCCTAAACTTCTGAGTCAAAAGACTTTTTCACACACTTCTTACAGACACTTTGCGTCCCTTGCAAATAAAAGTTCAAGTTATCTCTCTTGAGATTCTGAGTTGAAAGAGACTATGTCAACGCACATCTTGAGGACACTATGCACTCCTTTCACTTGCTCGTAGAAGAGAAACAAATGAAACTTATCTAATATCTCACAGATTCATACATTCAACCATGTAATGCATTCATAACATAAGAACAAGTAATGACAGAGAACATAATCAAATAGAAAGCATACCATTCATTCATTTAGATAGACATTGTAATAGCAACACCAGACATTTGGAATCAATTCTTCTATATTATATTCATTCAAATGAAATGTACATGGGCTCATACACTCTGATAAGCTTCAACATTATTTAGATACAATAATCTTCAGTAGCAATAACCTTCAGCTAAATTGTAACAACTACCAACAACAACCTTCAACATCAACTATCACCAGCCTCTTTTGGTAAAAAATACATTTATTTATACAAGAGGTCTCATCGATATTTTCCCGCCGACTACCTTAGTGATATCCTATCGAAATAAAAGCATTCAACTACTAAGTATTTATTACAATAAATGTTTGAGACAAACAGATAAGAGAAAACACATCGAATCTATACTGCAAGCTACTACATTAAAAGAAAATGCATTCCTCATCGATCTCATGTGATCGTTCATCTCTAAGAATTTAAGAAGTTCTTAAATTACAATCCTTTCAGATATTTCGTGACATGCCCTTCTTAAATTCAAAAAACAAAATATTCAAAATGCACTCTAATGCGTTGAGCTGTCCTCCACTCGCGCTGATGACGATGTTCCTGCATGAATAAAAAAAAAGTAAATTTGATACATATAGTGCCAAAACATTAATTCTTAAATTCAAAGAACTTACATGTGATCACAAGATCTGGAGAGGGTCAAGAGAATTACTTGCATAAAAAATGACCAACTCAATCAATGAGTAACATAAATACCTATCATAATATTGACAAGGAAGAGTGACATGGGAGGCACTACACTTCTTCAATAATAATGAGTACAATAAACATGTCGGTCATGGGGATGAAAATGTAACCCAACAATTTTCAAAGATGTTGTCTTAGAATAATTTTTGCAACTTTTGAAAGAAAGACAATAGGTTGGGCAACTGCTTGAACTCTTAAATATATTGAAAGAATATAAATAAGAACAACGATATTATAAGAATCTAAAGTAGTTTTCACAAGAAAAAAAACATGATGAATATAACCCTCAAGTAGATATAGAAATAGATAAAAAAAAATGGTACATCAAGTCGTGGTCGACTTTGGGTCACAAGTCAATATTCTTCCACAAGAAAAATGGATAAAATTGGGAAAAATGGTACTTGAAAACACAATGAATTATCTAAAATTATCATACCAAATGTTTGTAGAGCCTATTGGGACATTAAATAATGTCCAAAATATCATAATGGGAATCCCAACCTTGGTTGACTTCAAAGTAATCGACCTACTTGAAGGTATTCAGGCAAACCTAACACTTATCGGGTGCCCTTGGGGTAGGAGAATGAAGGAAAATATTTCAAGAGAGAGATATAGAATTAATCTCAAGGGAAATTGTCAAAAAATTGTAATTCCACTAGACCTGAAGGAAGGAAAGCCATGGGTCAAAGCTTGGGATGAGGATGAAAAAGCCAATATATTGTACCAAATCATGTAGGAAGATAAATACAATCTAGAACCCAATGTCGATGGATAAATTTTAAAAGGTTCACCCTTGTCAGTCAAACAAAACTCAAATATTGAGTTATATGAATAGCATATAGAAAACTATGAGTCAAAGGTGAAGGGTTTCTGGTCAATTAAGGCCATACCAATCCATAAGTTTCACTCATGTTTTTTAATTAAAGTAGTAACTATTGTGTATAAAAATAATATGAAATATATGCCAACCTTAGTAACCATTGAATTAAAGTTGGGACCAATGGCCCCAATAAGATTAAGGGAGAGAAAATCATCACCGACCCATGTCAACAAAATGGTGGGAGAGAACGGAACGATGCAACACCTTGTACAATATTTCATTGATCAAGCAACTCATTGGTGGTAAACACATTCTCCAAGATCGCAATCATGGAAATCTGGAACAGCATATTTTGTGGAATGATTTGGAGGCAAAAAGGTATCTACAGTAGCCGACATACCCAATTTTAAGCCCATCTTGGAACTTGTAGCCAATATTCATCAGTGTGAGAATGAATGGAAAAACATTGACTATAGAGATGAAAGAGTGTATCCCCACATGTTTCCAAGTATGTTAGATGACATTCCTTACAAATGGTATAAAATCGAGGAAGAACAAAGTGAAATTTTCTCGTGGGTCAAACTTAAAGAAACAATTATCAAAGATTTTGAGTTTAGGATATAAGAGGCACAATTAATTCAATCAATTTAAGAGATCAAAGATTTCATTGAGAAACCAAATCCTAAATCATTTATGGAAGGAGGAAAAGAGAAATTTGACATGGGGTCGACTTCGACTTGCAATTTTGTGTCCAACAAGACAATCAAATAGCCCACTGATTGTGTAGATTTTAACCTTGTAAATAAGAATGTAAAGACTATTATGAGAGTATCCAAGGAAAAAAATAAATAAAACCCAGGATTTCCACCCACCTATAATGAAGTGAAATAAGGGGATCACAAATTGATGAATCAAATCCCCCCTAATGGATGGATGCATAGCTAACAATAAAGGAAGTCTATATATCAACTAACGGTCGACCTAAAATGACATGTTTCAGAGACCATTGGACAGAAAAGAAAACAACAAAAATAGTCAACCTGCTAAGAGAATATCAGGATGTATTCACCTGAGGCTATAAATATCTAAAAGGACTTATAAAAGATATGGGGGAGATTAAATTCAACCTTATACAAGGGGATAAACCCATTAAATGCACCCTTATAAATTGGCTCATAAATAGAAACCTAATATATAGAAGGAGATTGAATTGATGCTTACCACTGGCATCATCTATCTGATCGATAAATGTGAATGGGCTAGTCCTATGGTCATATATCTAAAGAAACATGATCCAAATAAGTTTATAATACATGTCGATTTATTAGCATTGTATAAGATGACAATCACATATTCATTCCCAACACCATTCGCCAATAAACAATCAATGAAGTGGTGGCACATAAGTGAAACTTATTTACCTATGGATTTTTATGGTATAACCAAGTACCCATTGCTAAGGAATATTAGGGAAACAAAACCTGTGTTTTAGAGCCTGGCTCCTCCACATACAGAGTTATTCCCTTTGGATTGAAAAATGCATGAGCACTCTTTTCAAGAATTGTGGTGAAAGCATTCTAAGAATATATCTAAACTACAATGGTTGTATACTTCGATGATTGGAATGTTTATAGTCTCTTGAAATATCATATCCAATGTATTAAAATTATGCTATAAAGGTGTTGACAGATCCACCTTTCCTTAAACATAAAAAAATGCACATTTGATTGCCACACCTATTGGAATTATACTGGGTCATGTTGTATAAAAGGATGGGATAAAAGTAGACATGGAAAAAACAAAGGTCATCCTTGACTTAAAACCTCCAGAAAATAAAAAATAGATTATAATATTCTTGGGAAACACATTGTAATATATAAATTCATAAGGAATTATTCCAACATCACTTTTCCCATCGATGAGCTACTTAGAAAAGATGTTGAATTTATATGGAGTCAAGAGTGCAATGAATCCTTTGAAGTGTTAAAAAGAAAATTGGTAGAGCCACCCATATTAAGGTTTCCTGACCGGTTAATGAGGCTTCAGGTTCATTTCGATGCGTTGAACGTGGTAGTCAAAGGAGTATTGGAACAATCGAACGATTACACGATCGACCTTCCGAACACATATGCAAGTCAGAAGATGAATAATGCATAACATAATTATTCGACCATCGAGAGAGAAGAATTGGTGATGATATTTTCTCTTCACATGTTTTTTCACTATCTGTTGGAAAACTCATTACATTCTATACTAACCATAAAAATGTAAAATATTTTGTAAACAAATTGATGCATAGAGGGAGACTATGTCGATGGTTGTTATTATTCCAATGGTTTGAATTTGACATAGTTTTCTGACTAGGGAAAAACAATGTCGAACTTGACCACCTGTCCCAACTTGAAACCAATGAAGAACCAATAGGGATTGATGATGAATTTACATATGCTCACTTGTTTTGAGTTGTGTCCACCCCTTTGTAGTTGGTAGATATAGTCCAATTATTAGAGGAGAGGAATGAAACTGAAGAACTTCTAGAAAGAAAGAGAAAATTCCTGGCAGTGAAGGCTTCCCCATTCACACTAATGAATGGTTTTTTATACAAATTGGGACTTGTTGATGTAATAAGAAGATTTTGTATTGAGGTTGAACATGAAGGAATAATGGATGAAGCATGTTGGTCACTATAATTGCTTAATTAATTTTAAACAACTAAGTGAAACATAAATTATCAACCCAGGGAAGTCTTTTATTTCAAAGATAACCACGCACTATATATGCTCAATTCCAAAAGAAACTTAGTGTTGTAGTAAAGAAACTTATACTAATCTCACTTGCTCAAATAAACTGAAGTTCTGTATTAAATCACAAGAAAGT
>JASDQU010586251.1:0-14575 GCA_032191745.1 Picea mariana | reverse complement strand
TGGGTAAGTTAACTAAACCTTTCGTCCATGCATGGTCGGAAGTTCGACCAAATACCTAGCTTCTTCTAGCCTATAAAACAAGGGTTATGGGTCCCATTTGGAAGAGGAGAATCATAGTAAATAAACTATACCCGATTGTGCATTCCCTTTGTCCCAACCTTTAGCCATCCTTGTGCAAAGAGAAGTATATGGAAAAGAAGTTGGAGGACACTTGAAGAGGATCCCAGAACTAGGTTTGTGGCGCAGTGGCCAGCTTCATCATTGTAAGTTGATTTGTTGAAGTTAATAATAAAGAAGTATTTTTCCCATCCCACCATATGAGGTTTTCATGGTTTATTGCGTACATATTGATTAAATCTCTAACCCATTAATATGTAGATCAAATGCATGTGGATTTCTTTGTTTTTCTTGTGTGAATGCAGGTTAGCCTTGGGAGGAGAGTTGCAGTCAAAGAGCGACCAAGCGTGAAAAAGGATCGATATCAAACGCCCGAAATAAGGTATGCTCACTTGATCTTCTTAACTAAGTATTTTCTTAAGAATAATGGGGATTGGGTCCGGGACGACAATAGAAAGTAGGAATCTTTAGGTCTTTTCTTCATGCATGATAAAACCCTAAGTGCTAGTCCATAGAGGGATTTCCCACTCACAATAGCTATCTACTCTGCACAAGACCTCTGATCCTAACTTATTTAAAATGACCTTCTCTTCTTGTGAGTATTGTTTTGCACACCAGCTTATGAATTCTGGGAAGGGAAATGTGATTTCGACGTCGTAAGGGACTAAGGAGGTTTGGACCGCTTCGAGGAAAGGTAATTGTCTCCCTACATTATCCATCAAATTGGCTCTGGATACGGAGACAGGGGAGATGGTTATTACGGTTGTGAACACATCAGAGTCTCTATCAATTAGGGCTTCTTCTTTCGAGGCCATATCTTGTTCTATTACGGACATAATGACAAGGTCCATGGAAATAATGAAAAATACCTTCGAATGAGCGGAGAACGCGTGAGAGTGGTTCACTATTGAGCCTCAGTTCGAACGGAGGGATTGCGACAATTTCAAATGTTCAAATGATTTGAAATATCATAAAATAATAGCAAGGGCCCTCTCCTTATATATTCTTCCTGATATCGGGGACAAGGAAAAGCAGTTTGGGGTATACCTCTTTTTTCCCCGATATGCATCCAGTGGCAACACGTGGTCTTGAGGCGAAACCATGGTATTTTCATCGGCACAATTTTCAATAATTAAACCCCGTGCTAGTTCTCCACCTGATATGGTTGCTGACTATTGGTCTGTGGTGCCTGAGATCTACAATCCTCTATATCTCATCAACTCCATTCCCCTCTAAACCTAGCTTCATTCCACTAGATGTATCTTAGTCCTCCATTTTATCGCATCTCTACACTGGTTTAGCCCCTCGCTAAGTCCCAAGACTTGGTTTCCATAAAAAATTCTTATGGTGATAACAACGCAGATATATTGTCTTGTGCGAAGTTTGACTCTGTGTCTTAGTGCAAAGGCATGACAGGATGTAATATTTTTGCAAATAATAAAGAGGCGAAGCGGTATGTGGACGTAGCCCCACCTTGGGGTGAACCACGTATATCTGGTGTTTCATGGTTTTCTTTGTGCAGTGTCATTTTTGTTATGATTTTTCTTTGTGTTTTAATTATTATGTGTAATGAATATATATTTTGTTGCTTAAGTACTCTACTTATGTTAAAGGTTAAATGAATTCTAGACTTAACTCAGAGTGTTAAGTGCTAAGTGCTCAAGGTGCATAATCACTTGTTGTTACTACGCTTATTTGTCTTTGATTATTCTTTGTGGTGTTAATGAGGTTAACAAAATAATGCATGTTCACTTCCTAAGACTTAACAGAATATTCTGCGAAGTGCTCTTATCACAGAATCGTGTCCCAGCTTGGTTACAGACACATGCGTCCTGTAAACCCCCCTGCTTGTACCTCGGGTGAGACTTTGCCTGCTTCACAGGTGTTTCCAAAAGGGCCGGTAGTCAGGGTTTTGATGGTGTGATGTTAATTTTTGAACCCTAGTTCTACCCCTATGCCAACAAATGGTTCTCTTGTCGGGACCTAAAACCGTGATTGTTGGGACCTGAAACTGTGATTGTTGGGAACTGAAGTAAAGAAAAAGAAAATATCTATGCATAGGTCTAATGTTGAAGTATGCAGTAATCTACTTGACTTACAAAGATTTGTGCCATGAAAGTAAGTTGTTCTGAAGAAAAGAGGTAATATTCTAAAAGAGGCAAGCTTTATACTTTGGTACGAGAAAGATAAGTGAAAATGCTTGTTTTGAAAGCATGAATTTAAGTATGTTTAATAGATTTTGTCCTAGTCTGAAGGCTAGGGCGCAGTTGAAAGAAAGAGTTGATTTCAGTAAATTTAATGGAAATGAAGAAAGATATGTTATTCCTATGTATAGAAAGAGTTTTTGGACTGATAAGTGGATGCAGGAACCTAGAAAGAATTTTTGCAGATTGCAGGTCTAGCACTATGATCCTAGGGTAAGTGCGCAGTACAGAAAAGATTGGGGAACATTTAAGTGAAAAAGAGGATTGAATTTGTCTTATAATTGAATAAGGTCGGGAGATCTTGCTAAGGAATTCCCTGAGGTAGGCCCTATTTGTCTTTGTTGTAAGATTGTTGGTCATAAGGTTGAGGATTGTCTAAGGATTATTGCTAAATTTGAAGGGAGGGACATAAGACAAGAAAATTATGAAAAAATTCAAGAGACTAAGGGTATGTTAGAAAGTCATAAAGAGAAAAGGTCAGAGGAAGTTTGGAATATGTTATTACAATTGGAAGAAATGATGGATTTCATAAAGATGTCAGTTTACCAGAAATCCTGAAAGAAAAACAGCGCATAAGTGAAAGAATAAAATACTTTGACATAGACTGTATAGTCTTCGATGAAGAAAAACAAGAGAATATTATGACAGAAGAAAATTGGGAAGTTTTGGAAAATCCTACTGTGGTACCTTATTTAGGAAGGATAGGATTTTTTAAGGGAAATATGATAAAAATATGTGGAAGAGTAACTACTGTTCATCAAACATTGACTGAAGAAGAATTTGAAGTCATTAGGTTTGTTGAGGACAACACCCCTTTCCCACTTTTGTTAGGTAAGACTTAGATTGAGAAGGATCAGATCAGAAGAAAAGCAGAGGAAGAAGCTACATAAAAGAAAAAACAAGAATTAAGGGATCTCATAGCTAGGAAAATAGACCAACTAAGAGAAGAACGAGGGGATAAGTCGAAGGAACGGAGAAAAATAACAACACGGGAGGGACAAAAAGAAAAATAATTAGCTATCAAAGTTGAAATAATGAAAGAAGGCTTGAAGGACCTATCTATCCATGAGAGAAGTGTGCCCACTTAGGAAGTGTTAATAAAAGGGATATTAAATTCAGAACCTTTGAGGGTACCTCAATAGTGCGAAGCCACTACACTAGGGTTAGATAAGAATAAAAATGGAAAGAGGATTCAAGAAATAGTTAAAGAGACTCAGATAAAAGGAAAGAAGGAAAGGAAGTTCAATAAAAAGAAGGCTAAGTTGGAAAAGATACAATGAGTTAAGGAAACCATATATAAGACTTTGCAGATCAAAACCTCGCAGGAGGCAGGTTCGCAGGGTTTGAACCTCGCTGGAACAGCAGGTCCGTGCAGATTTGGACTTCGCCCTGACGACTTATATAACCTTTGGAGGTGCCCCGACTGTTAGAATGATGCTCCATATGGTTAGGAAATGCATTTATGGTTTTATAGACTACTTTTGGACGTTGATATTGCACCATAATAGCTAGATTTACATTAATGGAAGCATTTAACTTTAGTTCCTTTCCGTTGGAAGATCTGTCACGTCGCCCCGATTATTTAACTCGTCGATCATGGCACTGGGACCACTTTTTTCTACCCATGAATGATTGAGTTAAGTCGATAATTGTCCAAGTATCGAACTGTGTTTCTTATCGTTATCTGAAAGTATAACCCAACTTTCTGTTTGTCTATCCCCTGTCTGTTAAAAGCTAGAATGTCGGTCGAACCCAGCGACTTGGAGAATTATGTCGAGGAAGTTCATAGTAAACTCATGTCTGACAGACATGTATCTAAAGGTATTCAAGCCTCTTCTACTAAAGTAATGCAGGCTTCCCCTTCAATCGGACATCATTTCACCTGCATCAACCCCATAACTGAATGAAGAAGCAAGCACCGCAGTGATCTAGCCAACGCGAAGTAGATCTCATCAGTCTTGCCTAAGTATATTCTGCCTATGGTTGGCGTCGTTAACCATGATAGTATCCCCCATTATTTTGAGGACTTTTTGTTCACCGCATACATTTCGAAAGGAATTCGCATAGCAGGGAGTCAGTTAGGGAAAATCCCTCTATTGAAGCATAGTGACTTCAACTTAGGAGACCAGAAGAACTATGCCACACTAGGTCCTCACCGTTACTTAATGAAGACAACCGGAAAGAAACCTTGCCTCATCCCACAACCATCGATCAAGGAGTTGGCGTAGTCCACCATATTAAACGTAATGAAGATTTTTCATTTTGGCCGCCACCAGGAGGTTAACACTTGCATTAAACTCCTTTTGTCATGCTATCATGGTAGATATATATGGATTGACAAACGAATTATTATGGATCTGAAGCTGATATAATGGATCATAGGTTTAATTTTGAAGGGTCCTTGCTTGCCAACTCTTAGTTGGAAATATAGTGAGAAAGAATGGACCCACACAGGTCACTGGGTTCATGGTGGACCTCGCAGGAAAGTGTGTGGAGGGCCTAAAGATGAAATGGGCGAACTACCTCGTCAACGACTTAGAAAAAAATTGTCGTGAAGCCTAGGACATAGAATATGATTTTCACTACAGTTGGTTGATCATCCTGATTGCATTTTTGGGTTAGAAGATGCCTGAAGGAGATAATTTCCCAGATATTAAACCTACGGAGCCCCTGGCCACTCTATTTTCCACCATGTGGTATACCAATGACATGATGAAGCAGTGGCAGTCTAATG
Organism: Picea mariana; assembly: GCA_032191745.1. NCBI lineage: Eukaryota > Viridiplantae > Streptophyta > Pinopsida > Pinales > Pinaceae > Picea > Picea mariana. The sequence continues at coordinate 9,520 of JASDQU010586251.1, read as the reverse complement.
TCATGTATCACGGATATTATCAATAGTTTAAAGCCTCCATTGAAGCATTCCTTCATATGACATCGCATACCCTGAATCAGTACCATCCCATAGCAAAGTTCTGCATTGATCCCCACTTCATTTACATCACTGCGCAAAGATATGAGCAACAGGAAAGATTGCAGCCATACTATAAGCTTACAGATGCAGATATGGAACATATTATAAAGGATTGGCCAGAAGAATTTCTTATACCTATCACAGATGCAGAGTTATCTGACATTGATACTATAGGAGGCCCGATGGTTGTGTGAGCTGAACATGTCAGACAGTCCAGTGGGATGAAGAAGCAAAGGAAACGCAAAAATCAGGATAAAGATATCCCAGGAGCAGCGCACAGTACAAAAGCAGATCACTACTCTCCATGGTACGGTGATGGAAGTAACATAGAAGTTACAACCTTTGAAAGAAGAAGCTTGCAAGGTGTTCAAATATATTGATGGCTAGGGTTCACAGTTAGATAAAGTAGTTGCAATAAAATAACAGCACCTAGAAGGGCCTTTTATAGAGCAAACAGTCTAGGAGCTCACTGACCAGGAGGCTCAGGTGAGGCAGCTTGAGTTAAGCTTGAGGCTTTTGATGAAGCATTTTCTGGACTTGAGTGACTCGGGATGAGTCACAGGTGAGTGTTGGGGGCATGTTGGCCCTCGACTAAGTTTTGGGGAAACTTTGGTCAGTTTTGGAGGTTTTGGCCCACTTTTGGGACTTCGACACATTGGTCGAAGTAGGAGCACCTAGGCAGAGCTAAGATCACAGATATCACCTATTTTGACGGTTATGTGGACCTATTAAGGGGTCCTCTAGGTTTTGTAACGGGTTTATTAGATGTCATCCCATGAGTTTTCCCCATGTTTAGGCCTTATTGTAAGATTTTGTAAACTATAAATAAAGAGGAATGTATTGTAGAAGAGGTAGTAGTGCTTTGTGCAAAGGAATTTATGTGGTTGAGGCTTTGTGCTTGACTGTGATTTTATAGAAGGTGTTAAGTGTCATGATAAGAGAATTTTGGCTCTGTGCATTTGACCTATTTTTGGAAGGTAAAGAAGGAGGATCTAGTGCTTAGTGCACAAATCTGTTGTCTTTTGCAAAGTTCAACTATGTGGCTTAGTGAACAGGAGTGATTGGACGTAAGATTTTGGCGAATAATAAATAGGTGAAGTGGTTTGTGGACGTAGCCCCACCCTAGGGTGAACCAAGTATATCTGGTGTCTCATGGTTTTATTTGTGCAGTGTCATTTTTGTTATGCTTTTGCTTAGTGCTTTGATTATTATGTGTATTGAATATATATTTTGTTGCTTAAGTACTTTACTTATGTTAAAGGGTAAATGAATGCTAGACTTAACTCACAGTGCTAAGTTCTAAGTGCTCAGGGTGCATAATCCCTTCTTGTTACTGTTATCACATAAACTTGTCAGAGTCTTGTGAATCTCGGGTTTTTTCCTAAGTCTGTAATTTTTCCTGTCTCTCCTCCTTTTGCAGACCCAATCGTAAGGTTTCTTCCTTTCGGATTATAGTTTTCTTCCTTTTCCTGCCTAAGAGGTGTCATCCCTAAGCCTTTATGTTTTCTCTGAGGTCAATCACTTCTCTCTTTTCACCTCTGTCACTGACCCTTTCCTTTCATGAGCCTTCAACCAGCCGCCCAAGTATTTATTTACACAGGCCGTAGTCATCAACACAAAGCGTAGCACTTAGAGTGGTCTTATATGGAATCAAATCAAGCAAGCGAGCAAGATCATCTTTCAACAATGGATATCCACCAGGGATATCGGATCGACAACCATCGGGCGATCAGGATCATAGAGTTACACGAATTTTAGCATCAGACAGAGTTCTGAAATCGCGGGACCATCCTAGCCGTTGATCCTAGGAAGGACAGGTTGCGTAAGAATAGAATTTCGCTGACCCTCGAAATGGAGAATTCAAAGGGCAGAGTCACGAGGACTCGCGAAATGCGAAGTCATGAAATGATCTTGGCCATCTATTTCAGAAGGACACGTGGCACAAGATCCATGAAGAAAGTATTTTCGAGAAGGCTGAGGTGAGAAGTGTCGATGGAATGAGGTCTTGAAATGCTAATATGATTTGGGTCATCCGATGCAAAGAGACGCGTGTCACCCGATCCGAGCGATCGCAATTTCATGACTCAGAGATTTCAGCATGGAATACAGTGCGAACTTGTGAAAAGTGAAATCCTGAAACAGCTGGGAATTAGGCCCACGATCATAGCCCAAGGGCATATGGAAAGCATGGAAAAAATAAAGGTAGGCACCTGATTGAGTGATAGGCAGCTAAAGTTGTTCGAGGTAATGATCATGATACTTAGATTCAAGGAAAATCTGACCGTTGATCCAGATGAGTCGTTTTGCGTTTTCGAGCATCAGGATATTTGAAATCAAAGGGAGTGAAAAATACCGAAAATCAAAATCCCGAGATTTCATATGGATAAGCAAGAGGCCATGGCCCATGGTCACATGGGGAGAGATAATGGAGCCATGCAAAATATCAAAGAGCCCGTCTTGGTCTCAGCAGAAGATCTGCATGGTTTCAAGATGTCGAGATCAATTAGAAAGAGTCATGGGCACCATCTGGAACATTCATGGGTGTCAGGCCTCGCCCTGATCCCAATGAAAGTAGTTAATGAAAATGGGGAAGGTGGTTGAAACCTATTTTCACCACATAAATAGAAAGCATGGAACAACTGGTCATGGTGGAAGATTGTCAGCCCAAAGTTCCCCTATCAGTGGATTCTCCTGCAAAGCCCATACTGATCTGAGATCGCGTCTGACAGAAGAATGAATGTACAAACTGATAGAAGAAGATGCAGGAACAAATCTTTTATTTCAGTGGCCAAGTCATGCTCCTGGTGGTGGCAAGTTGTTCTGAGAATAAATACTTAGTTTTGATATTGTTTTAGGGTCGATGGTTGAGATAAGCTCCTGTATTGCAAAGTTTTAATGAAGCCTCTGGTTTTTTGTTTATGTGTTTCCATTTGAGACTTCTTATTTAATGATAGTAATATTTTTTATCATCTCTTTTGATTCCGATATTGAAGACTCAGGCATGGGTGATCCAGTCGACTTGATGTAACTGTATTGTAATGTATGTTTGACTGCAATATTGTTATGACATTTTTAGTTTCCTGAAGTTTTGGGTTCAAGAAGATCTTGTATTAGAATATTTTCCTCCTTAGGCTACTGGAAGACCAGATTTCCATAGAAGACCTCTACATTTCCTCACTAGTTCTTCCCCCTACTCACCATTTACTACAATTTACAACTGAAGTTAAATCAAGACCTCACTTTCTCACGCATTACCTGGTCCATATTTCTAAGTTAAGGCGATATTTTCTTGAGTCTGCGCCCATTTGACCCCCTTTAATTTATTCATTGTGACATACAAACTGATGTTTGATGGGATTACCTATGTCGCAATCCAGAGGTGAATTTTGGTGCTAACATTTTTGGCGTCGTTTTCGGGGAACGAATTGAAGACATTTCCTTGGGATAGAATGACAAAGAAGATTTTGATTATGAAGGTGCATCAGATATCAGAACCATTGAAGATTGCAACTGTGCACCTGGTGACTCCACTGTTATGACTCCACTATTTCAGCTGACCCAGAGAGGATTATTTAAGAGCAGGAAATATTTCTCAGAAGGTTTTTTGTTGTTGTCTTGGATTGAAAAGCTCTTTGGGAGAACGATTATGACCAGATGTGGTGTTTGATGGTGAAAAAAGAGAAGACACTTTCAGGATACGCATCATTCACCTGGAAAATCCATGATTAAATAACCTAATGGTGACTCCACTGGTTTGAAATGGACAAGATATTAGCTCAAAGGTTTGCTTTCTATGATTTTTCAAAAATAGTTGGTTTCCCTAACCCATTACCTAGTAGAGATGAATGGGAAAATAGCCTTCCTAAATTTCAAGGAGAAGAGTGGGAAGTACCAGCTGAACATTTGCTGAACTTTCATGTTTTTATTCATTGACTTCATATCATGCATGAAGATGTTCAAATTAAGATTTTCAAGTATTCATTACAAGATATTTCTCATAATTGGTGTTGATCTCTTCCTATTGAAAGCATCATCTCTTTGACAGTTTTTCATGCAACTTTCATTTCATTTCGTAAAGATTATTTTTTAGCTGAGTGTCTTTATGAAAATTATGGTGATGAGTTTTGTTTGCTTTATAAAGATTCTGCTTATCACAAATACCATATTTATGATGAATTTGTTATTGTGGAAGAAAGCATTTGTCGTGAAGAGCATGAGGTGTTGAATGATATTCATTATGATATAAATAATATAGAAATGTTTGTCATCATATCATATGTCTTTGTTTTTTTAAGCGTTCATGAAGATCAACATGTCTCTTCAGAATATCTCAATGTCTAAGAGAAAGTGTATTCTGCAGAAAATTTTTCTCCTGAATATGAAGCTAAGATAGATGAAAAGCTAGCAGCAAAAGCTAGGGAAGATTCCTCTATGATTTTTCCTAGTTTTCAAGAGTCGAAGGTAGAGTTTGTTTATTTCTCTTATAAAGAAAATGCAGAGGATATCCCAATCCTCGAAACATTCATTCTTGGCATCCCTACTTATGACGAAGAAGTGATTTCAGATACGGGCTGAGAACAAACAATTTGTGATGGATATTCCAACGAAAATGATGAAGAGCAGATCCCTCCCATGGTTCATGTTTATTATGATTGTGAATCTGATCCTTGGGAAATAAATGAAGGATAAAAGGAGGATCCAAATGAGAAAATATCACCTGGTACCATCCAATCCATGTATCATAGCCTTGAATCAAATTCTGAGTTGGATATGAAGGATTTCTAAGAGCATGCAACAGAACCTTTTCCTTTATACATTGAAGGAAACAATTATGTGGAAAGCATTCATCCCGAGCCTGTAAAAGACCAAGAGAAGAGATTTCACATGGGTCCTGTTTATGATGATTATGACTCTGACTCATGGGAGAGCCATGAAAAAGAAGAAGGAGAGCCAAATGAGTAGTTTATATCCTTCCCTGAGCTTGTCAATGAGCAACCATCACCTGGGATCATTCAGCTTGCATCATTCATTCACTCACCTGCACTTGCCAGATACATTCAATCATGTGTGAACAGTTGTGAGACAGAGCATGTTTTCTTCCACCAGCCCAGTAAATTTTCTCACTGATTCTATGAACCCATAGGGGAATACATGGAGTTGCTTTCCCTCCATGATTTGAAGCCTCCAAGTCTTATCCCACCATTATCATCTGGAATAAATCTTAAGGATGTAATCATCCTACTATCACAGTTGCATCATCTACTATCAATCACTGACAGAGTAAAAGAGCTTCCAATTAGGAAGTTACTTGAATGGTTATGGTGGAAATTTTCTTTCACTTAGAACTATGTAAAAATCAATTAGTCTAGGAATGTACATAAATAAGCTCCTCTTGGAGCCCATGAATTTTTCTTTCATTTTTAGGACAATTTTCTTGTCAGCCTTTAATCCTCAGCAAGATGTTTTTTGAGCATGACTCCATATCCCAAAGCTAAGGCACTGGAACTGCTTGTTCTTGGCAGCTCGCAGGGAGCATGCCATCCCCTGTGGAGCCAAATGTTATCACATAAACTTGTCAGAGTCTTGTGAATCTGGGGTTTTTGCCCAAGTCTGTAATTTTTCCTGTCTCTCCTCCTTTTGCAGCCCCATCGTAAGGTTTCTTCCTTTCGGCTTATAATTTTCTTCCTTTTCCTTCCTGAGAGGTGTCGGCCCTAAGCCTTTCTATTTTCTCTGAGGTTGATCACTTCTCTCTCTTCACCTCTATCACTGATCCTTTGCTTTCCTGAGCCTTCAACCAGCCGCCCAAGTATTTATTTACATAGGCCGTAGTCATGAGCATAAAGCACAACACTTAGAGCGGTCTGATATGGACTCAAATCAAGAGAGTGAGCAAGATCATCTTTCAACGACAGATATCCACCAAGAATATCGGATTGATGACCATCGGGCAATCAGGATCATAGAGTTACATGAATTTTAGTGTCAGACAGAGTTCTAAAATCATAGGGCCATGCTAGTCATTGATCCCAAGAAGGACACATTGCATAAGACTAGCATTTTGCTGACCTGTAGAATGGAGAAGTCAAAGGGCAAAGTCATGAGGACTCATGAAACGTGAAATAACAAATGATCTGGGTCGTCTATTTCAGAAGGACACATGGCACAGAATCTGTGGAGACAGTCTTTTTGGGAAGGCTGAGGTGAGAAGTGTCGATGGTCCGAGGTCCCAAAATGTCGATATGATCTAGGTCATATGATGCAAAGAGACGCATGTCACCCGATCCGAGCGATCGCTATTTCACGACTCAAAGATTTTAGCATGGAATACAATGCGAACTCGCGAAACACGAAATCCCAAAATGCCTAGGAATTAGGCCCATGATCACAACCCAAGGGCATATGGAAAGCACAACCAAAAAAAAGGTAGGCACCTAATTGAGCGACAGGCGGATAAATTTGTTTGAGGTGATGATCATGATCATCATATTCAAGGCAAATATGATCATTGATCTAGATGGTTCATTTCGCATTTTCAAGCATCGGGATATTTGAAATCAAGGGGAGTGAAAACTCCCGAAAAATGAAATCCTAAGATTTCATATGGATAAGCACGAGTTCATGGCCCGTGATCGCATGGGGCAAGAGAATGGAACCGCACAAAATATCGAAGCACCCATCTTGGTCTTAATAGAAGATTTGTGTGGTTTCAAGATGCTGAGATCAATTGGAAGGAGTCGTGGGCACCGCCTGGAACATTCATGGGTGTCAGGACTCACCCTGATCCCAATGAAAGTAGTTAATGAAAATGGGGAAGGTAGTTTAAACCTCGTTTCACCACATAAATAGAAAGCATGGAATAGATGGTCGTGGGAGAAGACTATCAGCCCAAATATCCCCTGTCAACAGATTCTCCTGCAAATCCCATACTGATCCAAGATCGTATCTAACAAAAGAATGCAATTACATACTGACAGAAGAAGATGCAGGCAAAAAGCTTTGATTGTAGTGGCTAGCTCACACTCCCGGTGATGGCAAGTTGTTCTGAGTATAAATACTCAGTTTTGATATTTTGTTAGGGTCGATGGTTGAGCTAAGCTCCCATATTGTAAAGTTTTAATGAAGCCTCTAGTTCTCTAGTTATGTGTTGCCATTTGAGACTTCATGTTTAATGAAAATCAGCATTATTATCATCTCTTTTGCTTCTGATATTGAAGACTCGGATATGGCTGATCTAGTCAAGTTGTTGTGATTGTATTGTAATGTATGTTTGACTACAATATTGTTATGACGTTTTCAGTTTCCTAAATTTTTGGGTTCAATAAGATCTTGTATTCGAAGCTTTTTCTCCTTAGGTTGTTGGAAGACCCGATGTCCATAGCAAACCTCTACATTTCCTCACCAGTTCTTCCCCCTACTCACCCTTTACCACAATTTACCGAATGAAGTTCAATCAAGACCTCGCCTGCTCGCGCATTGCCTGGTCTAGATTTCTGAGTTAAAGCGATATTTTCTTGAGTCTGTGCCCATTTGACCCCTTTTAATTTATCCATTGTCACATACAAACAGATGGATACTGTTCTTACGTATGTCGCAATCCATAGGTGACTTCTGGTGCTAACAGTTACTACGCTTATCTATCTTTGATTATGCCTTGCGATGTTAATGAGGTTAATAAACTAATGCATGTTCACTTCCTAAGTGTTAACAGAATATTCTTCGAAGTGCTCTTATCACATAATCGTGTCCCAACCTGGTTACAGACACATGCATCATGTAACCCCCCCTTCTTCTACCTTGGGTGAGACTTCGCCTACTTCGCAGGTGTTGCCAAAAGGGTCAGTAGTTGGGGTTTTATTGGTGCGATGTTAAGCGTTGAACCCTGGTTCTACCCCTGTGACAACAAATACCACAGTTTGATGGATATAAGTATACATTATGGAGCAAAAGGATGAAAACATATATACAGGCACGGGGATTTGAAATTTGGCAATTAGTATTAGATGGTTACAAAGAACCAGTGTTAATCCCTAATGTTGAATCATTACCCCTTAATTGGGGCATTTTACATTAGTAATATTATTTTATTTATGTCGGCTTTATTCCATTAGTTGTAATTATACCTCCTAGTCTCCTATATATACCAAGGAGACATTGTCATTTGGAATCATCTTGTACTTGAACATTTATGTGGGATAAAAGGAGGTTTCCCCCTCAAAGTGGCTTATTATCTGAAATTATCTCTTTTTCAAGGATTTGAGTACTTATTCTGAGATTTTTCTATGCTATATTGATATTTGTTTCTTAACATATGGTATCAACACTCAAGGTCTTAGGGTATCGTTGCTACATCTAAGACACCATGGAATTTTCGCCATAACGTTTTTTCTACAACGATTAAGAAGGAACAACTTGGAGGATATTTAGTAGACAGAGCAAGGTATGTTGGCTTAAAATCTCATCTCTTGAGGCCTTATACTTTCGGTGATACAGCCTTTATAAGATAGGGTTCGGGAATCATCCTGAATTGAGTCATTGCAGAATTTTCACTATAATTTTTTTTTGTATCGTTTCAGAACCTGAACTCCAGAGGATATTCACAGAAATTAGTAAGGTATATGTGGTAGCAATTTTAGCTTCTGGATCATCTCAAATTTGTAGATACACCCTATGGAAGATAGGGTATCTGACTATTCCTATTGACTAGTCTCAAGCAGGTGTTCCGAGTAACACAATCATAACATCTTCCTAGAGTATCCAGATTGAGTGAGACTAGTTTCATTGGATAGTGGACAACTCGTAGTAGTGCTGGTACGAGTTGCAGAATTTTATATGAATTATTTTGTGCGAGGCACACTATACAAGTGAGATCTCCCGGAAAGGACAAAAATCAGCAAGTTGTGGGGAAGTTACTGTAAATTCCACTTGGCACATCCAATTTTTATCAGACCTATGGCATTGAAGAGAAGAAATATCAGATACCTACAAAAAATAAAATTTCATACTCAGAAGGGCCGAAATTTTGAAGATACAATAAAAGAAAGATTGTCTAGCAGAACCACCTCAAAATCAAGGTTTAAAGTGATACTTGGCCAACATGCCACCAAAAAAGGGAAATTCTACACCAAATAAGCCTCCAAACAATCCTTCTTGGATTCTTGATGAAGGTGAAGAAATGTGTAGGGACATAAATGATTTACAAAAGAAGACAGTAACAAAAGATGAACTACAAGAGATGATGGATTCAACAGAAGCTAAGTTTGAGGCAATAAATACTAATATGGACGCTTTAAAAGGGGAGATCATGGAAGGATTGAAAAAATTCCTAATAGAGAGGGCACTTGAAAGTGAAAATGTATCGTATGAAATTCATGATGAGGACACAAGGAAGGTGAATCAAGAATGGAGAAACTCCAACTATGGG
>JASDQU010586250.1:37406-49706 GCA_032191745.1 Picea mariana | reverse complement strand
GACCTCGTTGTTAGACGTAAAGCAAGATGAGTCATGCTTCTGACCTAGTTGTTAGATGTAAAGCATGACGCTGTGATTCCTCGCTTCTGACCTAGTTGTTAGACGTAAAGCGAGATGGTGATATTACTTGCTTCTGACCTAGTTGTTAGACGTAAAGCAAGATGTGACTGACACTGAGCTACCAACTTAACCGCTGTGACATTGAGCTAGTGTAGTACTGTTATGTGACAGCCTAGTGCTGTAATGAGGTATCATTTTTACTGATACATGTTTGATGTAGATGATGATAGCATTCCTTCGAGAATGATGATGCTGCTGATGAAGAAACCTTCCGATGACTCGTAAATGTGCTAGACAATGGTTCAAGATGATATTGACAATACTGTCCTCCAAGATGCCACTGATGATGCAGACCTCTCTCGCCTGAAGCTGATGAAGAATACCCTTCTTGTTAAGGGGGAGTGTTGAAATAATGTAACTGCGAAGAGCATTCTTATTATTATCTTGTTATTGGATTAAATCCCCATTGTGGATTAATCATGTCATTATTATTATTTTGTTATTGAATTAAATCCCCATTGTGGATTAATCATGTCATTATTATTATTGTTGTTATTGGATTAATCCCCATTGAGGATTAATCATGTCGGTCATTGTATAAGGACCAAATCCCCTTTTGCGGATTGGTCATCGGACAATTACAAAGTGCAGAATAAGAAGTCGGCCCCAGCAGTTATAATGGAAGACCCAGAATTAATTAAAGGTGGGTTTACCCACTCAGAGTGAGAGGTCGGCCCTGCCAGATGGTGACCTTTCACACGTGCCAGGTTGATATAAATAAGAGGCTAGCACCTCACTTCTTACATACACACACTTGCTCATTCTCTTATGAGGCAAGCTGCAATTAGAAGTTGGAAAGAGGAGAAGAAGAGTGGCGCATCTCTTGGGGAGGAGTTTCTGTATTGGTTTGAGTTATCTCTTGAACATTGTATAAGCCATTTATGATAAGGATGTTTTTGTCGGGTTTTCTTCCCCTAGAGGGTTTCCCAGGATAAATGCTGGTTCTCTTGTGAATGTGTATTTCTCAATGATCTTGTTCTTATTATGCTCTTATCTTATAAAATGCAAAGAACTATAAAAATGGCATAAAACATTAACACTACCAGTGAAGGCCTCCTCAGGAGTCATCTTCCCCAATATCCTGTGGGGGCTCCTGTACTGCAGGTAAACTGCAGTAGCACATGCCTCTACCCATAAGTACAAAGGAAAACTCTGATCATGCAACATGGATCTCGCTGCATCGGTAATGTTTCAGTTCTTCCTCTCGACAACCCCGTTCTGTTGGGGGTTGTAGGGTACGATCATTTGTCTCCTGATGCCATGCTGTGCACAGAAGTCTACAAACTGTCTCGAGGAATACTCTCCCCCATTATCCGACCGCAAGACTTTGATCCTCTTTTTCAATTGGTTTTCCACAAGAGCTCTGAACTTTTGGAACCGTGTGAAGACCTCACTCTTGGCCTTCAGGAAATAGATCCAAGTCTTCCTTCGAGTCATGGGCCCACACACATCCGTGTATACTAAATCCAGTATCCCAGCTGACCCGGTGTCACTGCTGGGGAATGATGCCTTGGTAAACTTACCAAGCGCACACCCTCTACAAACATCCTGATGCTCTATGTTGATCTGTGGCACTCCGGTCACAACCTCTCTCAGTTCTCCAAGAGCCCCATGATGTAGGTGGGCCATCCTGCAATGCCATAAGTCACATAACTGTCAGCTGTTGTCGCTACTCGCTGCCAATGCATGAAGTGGATGAAAACGAAATCTGAACAGTTTCCCATCCCTCACTCCAATCACCTGTCCTGAGGCTAGTGAAGACCCCCGAGGATGAATCAGTACCTCGGTGCCTCTGAATGTCACCTCAAGACCTCTATCCTAGAGGGTGGAAACTGAAATCAAATTCGTCTTCATCCCAAGGACATAAAGAACATCCATGAACGATATAGGTGGCAAGTCATCTCTCCGAAAGGTAACTGTGCCAATCCCAACAACTTTGACCAATCTATCATCTCTAAGAGAAATCTCTATCCTGACCTTGGTGTCTCTGAGATTAGAAAAATGCTCTCGGACTCCAGTCATATGGCTCGAAGCCCCACTGTCAATATACTAGATACTGGGTGCCGTCTCAATTGAAGTGCAACATATGATAAAAGCACACTCTCTCTAAAACTGTGTCTGAAACTCTGCCTCCTCTGCTATAGCTGTGGTACCACCCTTCTTCTTCTTCCTGTTTGGACATTGTCCAACACAGTGCCTGAACTTCTTACAAACAAAGAACTTCACTTTGCTCAGATCTCTCCTCTGACCACTGCCCTGACCACTGCTTCTCTCTCCTCCACTCCCCTGTGGTTGGCCCTCAAACTTGGGACCTTGCCGACCCCCTCGGTCGACCTTCTTCTTTCCCTTTGTCCAAAGAGCAAGATCCTCCTCACCCTGACCAATCTGCTGCTGTTGCTGCTGCCGCTATCCAAAAGCCTCGGCTGCAAGCCTAATCTCCTCTTGGACGAAATCATCCCACATCCTCTCCCATGTAGGCATGACCTCCCTGGCAACAATGCCTCGTACAAATGGACCCCACGGTTTGGTAAAGCTTTTCATAGCTTGCCTCACCAAAGAATTAGGGTTCACAATCTCTCCGACGGCTGCCAGCTCGTCTCTGATCTGAGTGTAACGACCAAGGAATGAAGTTACTGACTCATCCTTGAGCATGCGAATGCCCCGGAGTCTGTCATGAAGAACCATGATACGGTTCTCATTGGAGCTCTCATACAACTTGCATAGAGATGCCCACATCTCGTATGTACAAGCCTTCCCCATCAAATGGGGTATGATATGGTCACGAACTGCGTCACAAATAGTCCTCTTCGCCTTGTTCCTTTTCCTGAACTTTGCCACCAAGGCCGGAGCAGTGACAGGAATGGGGGGAACAACTGCCTCGACTATGTCCCATAGCTCGAGGTCCTCTAAGACGAAGACCATCCTCGCCTTCCAAGGCGACCAATTGCTAGCCCCTGTTAGCCTGTCCTCAACTCGCATCTGAGATGCTGACATATCTGTCAAACTGCAATCCCCAACTGATGCTCACACTGCCAAGGAAAACACTGTCTCACTCCTGTCAACATACGTGTGAAAAGAGACAAGTGTAATCTGACCTCACTCCTAACAAAATAGGTGTGAAAAGAGGTCAAGTCAAATCAACCTCACTCCTACTGCGTAGGTGTGAAAAGACACTGATGACAAGTGCCAAAAAACTGCCCAACTGTCCTCTGCAAAAATCTGCCCTCTAACAACCACTGAATGAGTCAATGGCTGTCCACAAAAATTATGCCAAGAAGATGTATATGACAGCCAACAAAATGCTGTCCCAACTGCTCAAAATTTCAGCCACCTCAGCTTTGATACCATGAAGATTTTCAGGTCCTATCAAGCTTGCCTACTGGGTCTGTCTTTGACCACAGATAGGCTCTAAGTTTCAATTGTCTGATAAAGTATTTGCTGCTGTTTTATAACAGCCAACAGTCCAAGAACTTCTTGTTATGGTTATATTTGCAATTTTGGGTGCTCTTGCATGTAGTTTTAGTAACCAGAAATTAGTACATGCATTCCAAAATAAATACAACACACCTAAAGATCTTTACAGCTGAAAATAAACAGATCTAAGAGACTAAGACATGCATTTTTGTACACAAGTATTTTTGGTCAACATGACCCTGGATAAACCCCCCCCGGGGAAAACCAATTGGAATATATATGTATATATGAGGAAAGAAGAAGGTGGAATACAACAAGTACAATATAGAATGGAACCTGATACAATAGAAGCCCGATCTAAGCTGATATACAAGCCCAAGCCCAAAATCTCTAAGTGCGGCCCAGGAAGGTGTGCCCCACATACAAGATCGCAAAACCACTGAAACTGCTCCAGAAGCTAACTGTGAGCTCAGATCTGAAAACCCCTCCATAGGAATGAAGCTCTGTTGGATGGCCTTCCTCTGCAACTGATCTCATTGCAATCTGATGGCTAGAAGTCCTCCCACAACTGATGTGCCTCAATCTAGCAATGCGCCCTCCACAGAAGTGAAACCTCTCCACTAAATAACAAGGCAAGAAGTTGCAAATCTCCCTCCTTGAAAGCTAGTGCCCAAGCTCAAGCATCCTCATGCAACAAACCTCATGCTCATCCTCCAAGTTTTCCTCTCACAATGAACAAATGAAGAATGAATGCCTCCTTCACCCTTTGCACGCTTCTTAGACATCCAAAAGGAAACCTAAGATATGAATGGTGGAGATCATCTCATCTCCCATCTAATCGATGGTTGAGATCTCCCCAAAAATATCTAATCCAATAACCCACTTTGGGTTAAGTTTCCTATGTCAACTTTATGGCTCTAATTCACCCACATTGTGAACTAATAGTCATTTTAGGCATAAATGACTAAATTTCACTTTTGACTTAAAACTCCTAAGTCAAAGTGAAATTAGACAAAAGTACAAGGTACAAAGTGTAATGTCCATACCACATGTGCTAAGGAGGTCATAAACACATGGGGAACACCTCCCAAGGTACAAAACTCAACAGGGAAACCATAAAAATAAATGTTTTTTTGATGTTTTCTTTAGAATAAAATAAATGGTGGAAATAATGAAGACCAATGCCTATCCAATTGGGTTATGGAGTCAAGACCAATGAACAAGAGGGTTTGAATATGATGAAAACGCATAGTTAGGCTATTAATAATATACTCTAACCAACCACATGGATCCTCTTAATATGTAGAAATTAAAGGATGGCCTTTCCAAAGATGCACCTTGTTACCCGCTCAGATCTAGGGGTAACTAGAGGAGATTTTTTCTCCATGATCCACATTACAAACATCAATTCCAATGACGAAATTTTAGATTCTCCATAGACGGTTGCCCACGGATGCCTTCCATTTTATGCTCAGTTCACTCACATTAGACGATATGGTGCATGACACACGAGGTACCATGTTCTAATACTTCATATCGAGTGATAATCTCAATGCTTTGACATGAAAATAGTGATCATGGGTTGAATTGGATGATGGATCATGATGCTTTGAATTTATACCTTTTTCCTTGTTTTAGCTTGGTGGTCATTATCATCTCCTAGTTAAGTGTTGTCACTCTTGGGAAAAGTTGTACTACTGGGGGGCCTTGATGGGGGTAACGTGTCCATATTCCATCTATATGTAACACACTCCATCTCTCCCGTCTCTATTATCCTGTCTTTTGGATTGGTTGTCATGTGTCACCCATAAAGGTTCATGCCTCATAATCCCATTAGAAGGAGATAGAATGCTCGAGGTTGGTGCAACTTGATATAAAAAAAATAATAATATAGAAAGAGCAAATGCTATAACTCAAAATGAAAAGCAAAGCAAAGAAGAAAGAAAAGCAAAGTCAAGAACCAAGAAAGAAAGAGAAGCATGAGATCTACCCCCTCGCTAAGAGGCCATCACCCCAAGTCCTATGCAATGAATGTATACCTAACAAAAGGACTTAGCAAATGAAAATCAAATGCGAAAAGGCTATGGATGAGGGAAGCTTGGGCGCCTCCTTTCATGGAGGGCTCATGGAGGCTTAGACCCTCTATTATTTGTGGTGTGTGGTCTAGCTTTGAGGAGGGCGCACTTGAAGAGGAGGGCGCTTACTTAGTAGGCACTAGCTATACTTGGACGATAGCAGATATGTCACTTTCATTAGAGAGGTAGCACACAATAGCTTGTTTGTGTGCAAGGTATTCTTCATCAGTGGAAAGAGGATCAAGGGCACATTGTTTCAGTGAGATAGGAAACAAAGGAAGAGGGCGCACTTTGCTTGGGTGCATATCTTCTTGGAACTCCAAAGCATTTCGAGAGAATTTGCTAATGTATCAGGTTACATTGTATTTGTCACACTTGTTGTATCTCATGCTTAAGACATCACTTATATATACTTTCATTCTAAATTGGTTTTCCCTAGGGGGGTTTTATCCAGGGTCATGTTGACCAAATATACCTGTGTCCAATTTTCATGTATGCTTAGTGTTTAGATCAGCATTTAAAAGTTGTAAAGATCATAGAGGAGTGTTATTTTTTTTGAGTTATATTGCATGTGCTAACCACCAGTTACAAAAACACTTGCAAGGGCACCTCAAAGAACACTTAACCATCAGTTTGGGGGCAAAAAAGTACTTGATTGTTTGCTGTCCTAAACAGCAGCAAAGGGCAGTTTTGAAGACTAAACTTAGAGCCCAACATCAGGTCAAAGACAGACCTGTTGGGCAGCCCTCATAGTTCCTCAAAAATCTACAACACTTTTTTGAGGGGCCGTTGCACCTTTTGGAGTTGACTTTACACTTGGAGGATGAAATGTTGCAGGCTAGCAGCCTTTGGAGGGAATGTTTCACTTTGGAGTCCCTACACATGCTTCTTCACACCTTTTTGAGTGAGTTGTTCACGTTGGGAGACCACATGTGCCACATGTGTGAACTTGAGGATGCATTTATGGTGGGCGTCTTAGCATTTTGAGCACTTTACTTCATCTTGAGAGCATTGTTGGGGTCTTGTTAACCTATCCACTCTTGTATCATAGATTTTTTATGTATTATGGCTTTATCTCTAGGGTTTATAAAGAGATAAAGACATTATTATATTTTCTTAGGGTTTAAGCTAGGAAAATATTGATATTTTAATGAGAAGGGTGCTAGATCTCTCATATAAATAGAGAAGCACTTCTCATTTGTAAATCATTGCTAGAACTTGTGGAGAACAATTACTTGTTTACTTTTCTTCTTCTATATCTGCTATGGATGGATAGCTAGAGTGACTTCTTGAGGAGATGTCTTGTGGATTTCTTTTCAACTTTCATGAATGCTCTTGGCTAGGGTTTTATGGATGAAACAATTTATTGAGTAAGAGGTCTAACTTAATCTTGTGGATTTTGTTTATGGATGATTTTAAGTGTAGTTGTACTTTTCTCTTGGTGTCTTTCTTGAACAAGTCCCTTCTTCAAAAGCTTTGGAAGATTACTAGTGGAGTATCTTCCCTTGAACCATTTTGAAGTTTGTAAGGCACTAGGTGGATCTTCTAGGATTCATAGTGGACAACCCTAGATATCACTCTAGATCTACTTACATCCTCTCAAGGGAGTCCTTAGTTAACCCCATATGCCAAAAAAATAAAATAATAGGCACCGGTCTTCTCCCATCTAGTCAATCTAAAATTCAAAACTTCATTTTTTATCTTTGTTCTAGGGTAAATCTAGGGTTTGTTTAGTTTACATTTAATTTTCAGCCATCAAAAACACTAGACGTCTACAGTTTTCTTGCACATTTTGCCCTAAAATTCTAGGGTTTTCTTGCATGTTTTTGACCTAAAATCATCTCTCTTGGAAAATCATTATAGCTGGTTTGTATTACAACATATTTAGGGCTAGACGTATTGCTTTTACTGGCTGTTATATGCTCTTAAGTTGTCAGAATTAATAAATTACTTAAACCCTAGTTTTATCCGTTGTTTTAGCCCTAACTTTTACTTGTTTATAATCTGTTTAAGGGGATGAATTGTAGAGCTGTTATAACTTGTCTTATGCTGCAATTTACTTTCTTTTATAAAAGTTTTATAACAGCCATAAGTAATCTTTAGATTTGTCTTGTTTGGGGATTGTTTTGCATTGAATAATAATTTAATAAACACTCTAAAACAGCCCTAGAATTGATCTTAAATCTGATAATTTACCTTGAAGTATCCACCTATTCTTTGACTTGTATATCATAATAAATTGGTGGTCAATTAGTTAGCTACATAGGAGACCTTAGACTTTACTGTGCCTTGCCTTAGGAACCCTAGAGGCTACTAGGGAAGCCTCCCTTGTGTTGGACTAGTCCTTCACTAAAATGAGGGAAGTTGTTGCTTAGGTGACAGTCGTAACACTTCTAATGTTCCACTCATCTTTGTACCTTGTAAAGGATTTGCACTATGGTGCAAGATTGTATGGTAACATGAACTAACATCTAAATAAATTACAAAAGAAGACTAATTTATTTGTTTACAACCATTCAGATTAGATGATATTCTCACGTCTTGACAAAGTTGTTAATTGCCATTTCGATAAGTGAGTTATGGTAAGTACTAATTACTAATATCTCAATTCAAGTTTAGTAAAGAGGTTGATGTAATGAACCTATACATGAGCGCTAAACATTGAAGATGCCAAAAATTCACAAGTAAATAAGATAAGCAAGCTGGTACTGTTTCAATACTCAAGTACTACTTAGAAATCATAGAAAAATTCAAAACTCGACCCATTCAACTATTTTAATTGACTTGTTTCAATGCTCAAATCAAAACTGAAAGACAATGCACTGTGAAAGATCTTTTAGACACAAATTTATCTTAATTAACCAAAAGGAAAAAATAGGATAATAAGAGCCTATTTATTTGTTGTTATGCTACTGTCATGATCAACAACACAGATTAGTTTATTATTGCAATATTCTTTATCACTTGAAAGAAGGAATATTTCAGATAAATAATTGGATGTGAGGATGAATAAACATGCATGAGAATGCATCTAGAGAAAAGAGAAATATTCCATACAGCAGTTACTAATAGCCTTCGTAGAACAACACCATCTTTAGCTGACAAACGCTTTATAACTGTATTTGCCAGATCAGCATTTAAACCATTTGCGTTTTTAGCTGAATCAGTTATAGCATGATCTCTATGCCCACTCCTTAGAGCAGCCCTTTTCCTGTAACAAAAATATAAATAATAGTGGAATGTCAAAGGCTTCTTCCTGTACCGATCTAGCTAGGATGATCATTTACATCTTCAAAAATTGCTTTCAGTAGAAAAGAACTGACCCAAAGATTCTGATTGCAATGCTCATCACATATATTTCCATGTAGGACTAGATTTTAGAGTGACATTAGTCAGGAAAGTAAAGAAGTGATGCAAACAGGAAATGGAAAACCCTCCTTTGTATGGCATGAAGGCAGAGAAGATAAACAGGTAATCAGGAGAATTAAAACCCTTTTTCAAAAGCAAAAGATATATTATTTTATCTTGAGAAACATATGGAAACATTTCAATGAGGCAGAAAAGAAAACATTTTTGAAAACATGAAAACAGCTCTCTAATCTCAAGATAATTATGCATGATATAATTATATGTTGCCAGTAGAGACTTTCAGTGTGTTGCTTAGGAAGAATTTGATGCATAGCTGCTGCTTCTAGAGAACAAAATTTGACAAATATCTTACCAGCATAAGATTTGTTGGATGACATTGATTAGACTCAAGAGCTCACAAATGAAAACAGTAAATTGGACCGGTAATAATATTCTCATTTCCAATGATTTTGTGTTGCACAATAACATATATTTGTAATATGAGTGATGGTTTACAAGACTGCTTGTAATAGTGTAAATTTTCATATCATTCATTGGTCAAGAGGGTGAAGGGTTATGATCTTTGGGTTTATTTAATCTATTATTATTATGTTTATTATGTAATGTATTATAATTGTATAATATTGATGTATATACATTACATAGAAACCACCTTTCCATGTCCAGACTTGGAATTAGTATGATGAGTCGACCGTGGGACAAATAGAGGGAGGGCGCACTAACAAATTTGTTGTCACTGATTTTTTTTCCCCGGGGAAAAAAAACTTTATATTAAAAAATGAATATACATATTACAGTCCAAAATTCTTCTGTACTACTTCCTATTCTATACAGTCCTACTTATCATTGTACATATAAACAGTACAACTTGATAAAAAAAGATCAAAAACATAAAACTTTCTTTTTCATCTGTTCACTTTTCTTCTAGATGTCCTAGATTTTCTACAGCTGAAATTCCATAAACCTTACTGGTGGTCTCACAGCTGCATCCATATTGTTAGTCTCAGATAGAAAAAAGCATAGCTGCTACCCTAACTACTTAGCTCGAGATAGAAATAAAACGAAAGATGAAGATATCAAAGATACACTCACCATAGTGCTTGTCAAAAAAGAACTTACCTAACAACTCATATGATTACCAACTTCGAGAGGAGTTCTTGGTGAAGGAATAGTCTTGTTCCGGGAAAAGGTGTTAGGGCTTCTTCAAGCTCAAAACTAGACCTTGTGAGGGAATTGAAACCGAAAGATCTTGCGTAAGTCCCCTGTGGAGTCGTCCCTGTATCCTTTGGAGTCGAGTTAGAAAAAATAAACCAATTAAAGTAAAAAACTCACCAATGTCGTTGTTACCAAGGCTGGCGTTCCCCAACAACAATGCCAACTTATTAGCACAAATTTACACCCTCCAATTGAGCTGATAAATATGATATTTCAGCGATCAAAAAATGGCTAATTAAAGGAGTAAAGCCCCAAATTTTCACGAGCTAGACCCCTCTCTGTTTGGGCTAGTGCTTGCCATCCTTAGGGGGGAGTCCCTAGGGTGATTTGTTGTTGTCCTTGTTATCGCACAATTTGTACTTGCCCAAAGCCTAAGGCAAGTAAATGCAAGATTGGCATAATAGGGGGTGACCTATCACTATCACCTTAATAGGAAACCCCTTTTTGTTTAGGAGTATATCAAAGTTACCCCAAGGGAGACGCCCCCAGTGACCTAAAGGGCTGATAAGACTAAGGCATGTTGATTTTTCAATAGGAATGGTTAAGCATGAAGTTCATTCCATTTTAGCATTTGATAACCATTAATGTTGGAACAACCAAGATCACAAGAAGAAGCACTGTTATCCCCGATATCTAGGGATAACTAGGAGATCATGTCTCGAGGCCCACATGGTCCTAGACATGGAGTACCGAGAGCAGGATTGACCTGAGCATGGCCCTGGAGGGCCCATCTTTCTTTTTCATCGCCAGATTTGTCCTGTCAGCAGCAGCAGCTTCCATCACCACCGGCTTGGACATGCATCGGAGAGGACTCTTGCTTCATGAGGTAATTGGTCCAAGGTATCATGGTATGTGTCATATTTGATCGTTATAACCCTCTTATATATGCATTAGGTTCCTTTCATTTCTGATAACTGCTTGGATCTTACACTAATCCACTTGACCATTGTTGGGGTGATTGATGGGGTGACTTAGCAAGTTGATATTCATGGGTTTTGGTTAGCCACCAAGGGGGATTTGCAGAGCCATTGTCTGCTCCCACCATTTTATCATATTTACATCTTATACCCCACACATCCATCCCATTCCCCTAGTCTGGCCATTAGGATGACCTTTGAGGGTTACACTTTGTCTTGTGGGAAGAAGGGGCTAAAGGCCCAGGGGGTAAAAGCAGCTGGTAAAAGATAAAAGCCATAGGAAATAAAACCTAGAGATGCTTCGCCCAGGGGATCCCCGAGAAGGCAATAATAAGCCTCTCGATAAGAAACTGAAGGGACCCTAAGAAAAATAATAAAACAAGACCTAACCAAGAGGATGGGAGGTCTCATCACGAGCCGGCCCATTATGTTCATAGGTATCTAGCGGTATGACATTGCCACTATCTGGTCACCACGCCAGGGCAATGACCTTTGGTTGCATGGCCAAGGGAAAGGGGGTCTCATCACGAGCCAACCTTATCATTTCTGCGAAGATACCCGTGGGTAACACTGTCAGCTCTGGTCACCAAGCCAAGGCAGTGTCCTCTGGTCAGACCCTGAAATAAAAAAGAAAGAAAAGCAATAAATAAAAAGATAAAGGCAATAAAGGGCTTGGAAAAAATGCATCCATGACGGGTACAGCTCGCCTCCTACAAAGGCACCCACAGACAACACCTGCCCTTGGTCTTACTGTGACTGGACATCCCTAGACCACATCAACCCATATAAACATGGCTTGAATGATCTTCTAAGGAAACTTTCCATCTCTTGTGGGTATTAGCCCAATAGGTTGTTCTGTCGGTTTCTTCAACTTTGTATAGTAGATCTGTGTAATGTCTTTGAGCTCTTAGATGATGTGCTAGGAATTTCATGCATGTATTTGATAAATTTAATGATGAAATATGATTGACATTGCTATGATCTCTAGCACTGATGAGCCCATGGAGGGCGTAGTCTTTGATGTGCAGGACCATACCCGGCGGACAGGTACCAGTGGATCGGTACACATGGGGACATGATTAGTTCGGACCTCCAATGGGGCTGAAGAGCCCATCAGATGGTTGCTGGGATGGCAGAGGCAGGACAACGTTGTGATGAGCCCTTGCATGAAGAAGAAGAAGAAGGACGTC
>JASDQU010586250.1:0-19908 GCA_032191745.1 Picea mariana | reverse complement strand
TAATTGTGTACATTGAATGCTCATTATCTCTTATGCATTTATTGAAGAAGTGATATAAGTCATTTGTCTTTGTTTAGCCATCATTGACTTCGTCAATAATAGCATTTGATCATTGCTCATGTATATATTTGAAGATAGTCATTAATGCTTTGAAGTACTAACCCACTGCAGCACACATTCTAGTTTATTTGTCTTGTCTCGCAAACAGGTGTCATCCAGTGGAAGACATTCTTCTTGACTATCTCATCATTGGCAGTAATCTGTGAAAGGACATTCTTATCTTGAGTCATTACCTTTCTAGCCTTTTTATTAACCAGATTACCTAGGGACGTCTCCCTTGGACTAGCCATCCTAAATAGAAAGAGCTCCCCATCGAGGTGACAGTGGGTGGGGAAGCTCCTGTTACGCCGGTTTCAAGCCTTGACTCAAGCTGCCTAAACCCTTCCTACAAACCGTGCGATAACAAAACCCTCACACAAACAAAAAATTTC
The DNA here is from genome assembly GCA_032191745.1 of Picea mariana. Lineage (NCBI taxonomy): Eukaryota > Viridiplantae > Streptophyta > Pinopsida > Pinales > Pinaceae > Picea > Picea mariana. The sequence continues at coordinate 19,417 of JASDQU010586250.1, read as the reverse complement.
AATCACCCAAACCCTCACACAGAAATTTTGTGGATAAACCCTCACACAATAAATGGTAGCTTAAGGGAGGTCGTGGCTCAAGGATAGAGATCTCAAAACAGATCAGGTCTAGACAATTGCAAGGAGGGCCGCAATCACAAAAACCTTAAGGCTGAAAACATCACAGCAAATAGACAAGGGCCGCACTACAGCAATGTCCTCAAGGGGCCACACCACACCAGTCCTCAAGGGGAGCCGCACCAGACCAGTCCTCAAGGGGAGTTGCACCACATCAATCCTCAAGGGGAGCCGCACCACATCAGTCCTTAAGGGCCGCACCACAACAACAGTCAACCAGCAACAAAAGTAAGAAAAGGGGGGCCGCAGCAACTACAACAAATACTCCAACAATAGATGAAAAGGGGGCCGCGACAAAGAGAGAGGATCCGCTCACCTTAGAAGCTCAAGAGCATAAAATAAAAGTGTAATGTGAAGGGTAGAGGGTAGGCTTATTTATAGTTTAGGCTAGGGCACAAATAATAGAAATTAAATTAAAAATAATTATTAGTAAAAATAACATGTTTAAATTAATTAATTTAAACATGTTATAATTAACATTTTAATTTAAACTTTACTTTAACTCTTAAGACAAAAACAACAAAAACCCCAAACCAACACAAGCAAGGGTAAAGGAGGGTTTAGGTGGGGTTACATAGTGGCAATACTTGTTCATTCATTTTCAAGGTGACCTTTATCATCATTGCATATGGAATACATCCCGTATGTGGTCATGCCCACCTTCAAGGAGGGTCATATACCAACAAAGTACCTAATCGAGGATCAAGTTGCCCCAGAACATTTCTGGGGTTTTATCCACCAAGGTGCAAGACCAAGGATCAACCCATGCCCCAGGCATGGGTACCTTGGACCATGTCCAGGGGCCCTAGACATATCTAGGGGCTTTAACTGCTTGGTCCCAGACCAATAACCCTGGTCATATACTGGGGGCCCTCTTAGGAGTCTTTACTGCTTGGTCCCAGACCAAGAACCCCAGTCATATACTGGGGGCCCTAACAAGGGTCTTTTGCCATGGCACTAACTGTTTGGTCCCAGACCAAGTACCCCAGGAGTGCATTGGAGGCCCTAGATCTCGGCTAAGGTCTTTGCCATCCTCCCGAAGAATGGCTCTTGCAGCTGCTATAAATTTAACACTCCCTCTCAGCAAGAGAGGCATTCTCATCTACACCTAGGTTGTCACGAAAGTATACAAACTTTGTCAAGGACAGTGGCTTGGTAAAAACATCTGTTGTATGTTCTGCCATCGAAACATACTGAATGCTGAGAACGTTCTTCTGAACCATGTCCCGAACATAGGGATATCTCATCTCAATGTGTTTCGATCTGTCGTGAAACACTGGGTTCAGTGAGCTTTATACAGCTCTGATTGTCACAGTGAATGATTGTGGGTTCAAGCTCTGAACTGAACAAGTCTGAGAGTAGCTTCCTGAGCCACACTGCTTCTCTGCCAGCAGCACTAGCAACAATGTATTCTGCTTCTGCAGTGCTTTGGGCTACGAAGCCCTGTTTCCTGCTGGACCAGGAAATCATTGTTGAACCCAAACTGAAGCAATATCCGGAAGTACTCTTCCGATCCACTATACTGCCTGTTATCCCCGATATCTAGGGATAACTAGGAGATCATGTCTCGAGGCCCACATGGTCCTAGACATGGAGTACTGAGAGCGGGATCGACTTGAGCATGGCCCTGGAGGGCCCATCTTTCTTCTTCTTCGCCAGACTTGTCCTATCAGCAGTAGCAACTTCCATCACCATCGGCTTGGACTTGCTTCGGAGAGGACTCTTGCTCCATGACGTCATTGGTCCAAGGTATCATGGTATGTGTCGTATTTGATCACTATAACCTTCTTATATATGCATTAGGTTCCTTTCATTTCTGATGACTGCTTGGATCTTACACTAATCCACTTGACCATTGTTGGGGTGATTGATTGGGTTACTTAGCAAGCTTGTATTCATGGGTTTTGGTTAGCCACCAAAGGGGATTTGCAGAGCCATCGTCCGCTCCCACCATCTTATCATATTTACATCTTATACCCCGCTCATCCATCCCATTCCCCTAGTCTGGCCATTAAGATGACCTTTGAGGGTTACACTTTGTCTTGTGGGAAGAAGGGGCTAAAGGCCCAGGGGGTAAAAGCAGCTGGTGAAAGATAAAATCCATAGGAAATAAAACCTAGAGATGCTTCGCCCAGGGGATCCCCGAGAAGGCAATAAAAAGCCTCTCGATAAGAAACTAAAGGGACCCTAAGGAAATAATAGAAAACAAGACCTAACCAAGAGGATGGGAGGTTTCATCACGAGCCGACCCATTATGTTCATAGGTATCCAGCGGTATGACATTGCCACTATCTGGTCACCAAGCCAGGGCAGTGACCTTTGGTTGCATGGCCAAAGGAAAGGGGGTCTCATCACGAGCCAGCCTTATCATTTCTGCGAAGATACCAGTGGGTAACGCTGTCAGCTCTGGCCACCAAGCCAAGGCAGTGTCCTCTGGTCAGACGTTGAAGTAAAAAAGAAATAAAAGCAATGAAAGAAAAATAAAGGCAAAAAGGGCTTGGAAAAAATGCATCCATGACGGGTACAGCTCGCCTCCTACAAAGGCACCCACAGACAACACCTGCCCTTGGTCTTACTATGACTGGACATCCCTAAAGACCATATCACCTCATAAAACATGGCTTGAATGATTTTCTGAGGAAACATTCCATCTCTTGTGGGTATTAGCCCAATCGGTTGTTTTGTTGGTTTCCTTAGCTTTGTATAGTAGATCTGTGTAATATCTTTGAGCTCTTAGATGATATGTTAGGGATTTCATGCATGTATTTGATAAATTTATTGATGAAATATGATTGACATTACTATGATCTCTAGCACTGATGAGCCCATGGAGGGCGTAGTCTTTGATGTGCAGGACCATACCCGGCGGATAGGTACCAGAGGACAGGTACACATGGGGAGATGATTAGCTCGGACCTCCATGGGGCTGAAGAGCGCATCAGATGGTTGTTGGGATGGCAGAGGCAGGACAATGATGAGACGAACCCCTGCATGAAGAAAAAGATGGACGTCCTCACCAGGATACTTTGGCAGAGCCCAGCCTAGGGGGATCACCCACTGTAGACGAGATGATGACCTTTGATGGACAGGACGCCACCCAGGACAGGCTGGATGTTTTCTGTAGCAGATGGTAGTGTGTTGGGCTTATTTGGCACATGTAGCAGGTTGCAGGAGCCCCAGGGGGGCCAACGTTTTGCTCCTTGGATGCTGATCTTGCCCCAAAGGGGGCCAACGTCTCCCTCAGAGGGGCTTGACGTCTCCCTTTTTAGCTCATAATTTGACATTTTAGCATTTAATGTGACAAATAATGTAATAATGTTAAGTCAGCCTTGTCGGTTGTTTTTAATGACCTATTTTGTAATTAAAGGTCATTTGGATGATATAAATTGAGGACGTTGGGCCTCATTTTGGATAACACAACTCACTCTCTTGTGAGAGATCTCTTTTTAGTCTTTTGTCTTGGATTATTGGCTCTTGGAGTTGAGGCGCTACACTTGGGAGGATTATCTTTGGCATGTGTATGGTGTTTTTATCATTGGAAGGTGTTACAACTAGGGTTTGATAAGCTCTTCATGCATTTGTAAGTGTATTTTTCATACAAAACTTCTTGATTGAATGGTTGTAGGTTTAATATCTTACATGTATGGTTACATTGTTATTATGCTTAATCATTGAAACCCTAGGCAGCAAGCACACAAGTAGGTCCTTGCTTTATGTCCCCATGATAAAAACTTGTTTAGCCATTTGATTTAGAAGAGTATAGCCTAGCCATTGCTACACTAATTCTTCTTTCTCTGAGTTAGATTTGGAATATAAGTTGAAGAAGGAAGACGTCCTAGGCCTAATTAAGTTTACACCTAGGGTTTTGACCTTTAGGGTTTGAAGAGCCTTGGCTCTACAACACTTTTCAGCCCTAGATTTATATTTTAAAGCTAGCCGTTTTTGCCAAAGAGTCTTAAGGAAAGAGGGAGGAGCATGAAGCCTAGCTTAAGCTACACCGGAATGAGCCTCCTCCCCTTAGGGTTTTGACTTAGTGGCCCTGCCATTGCAGCACCATTAAGCCTAACTCTCCCGTCCTTAGGTTTAGATCCTTTCAAGCCTTTAGTCTCACTCCTTGACTCCATAATACACCAGGCACTGGTCTAAAACTTGCAACGTTGAGTCTTTGGTGTTAAAACAATCTTTCAAACTTTCAGAAACTGAAACCCTAACTAACCCTAGCGACTTTACTAACCCTAACTAGCTAGTGACGTCATACCTATTTTGACCTCTTGTTTGGTACAAAACATTGTGGCCTTGTCATCTAGCAATTGGCATTGATGTGTAGATTATTTTCATTGGCTTAATTTGCAAAATGTCCACTTCCTTGCCTCTTCAAAACTAACCTAGAACTAGGGATGACGTCACCCCTGATAGTATAGTGACGCAGCAACATTATATATATATATATATATGAGCACATTTAATGCGTTGTGATAACATAAGGATTGATTTCATACATTGAATGCAAGTGCCATTTTGTATTTATTGAAGAAGTAATATTATAAGCCATTATCTTTATTGCAATCATTGACTTCGTCAATAATTACATGCTATAATTGCTCATATATATTGAAAATAGTCATTAGCAATTGAAGTACTAACCACTGCTTGCACGTTTTAGTTTTATATGTCTTGTCTCGCAAACAGGTGCCCTTTTTCATTGGAATACCTTCTCTTTGACTATCTCTCTTGGCAGTAATCTATGAAAGGAAAAAACTTATTTTGACCTTTTGAACTTTAAAACCTTGATCTTTTCTCTTTCAGCACCCCAGATTACTAGGGACGTCTCCCTTGGGATTAGCCACCCTAAATAGAAAGAGCTCCCCATCGAGGTGACAGTGGGTGGGGAAACTCCTGTTTCGCCAGTTTGGTCCCTATCTTCCAGCTACTTGACCCAAACTACAAACTGAGCGATAACACTGCCCATCTAATCTGAATCTATAAAACCATGGAGCATTACACCTCCACTAGAGGTGTATCTGAGACCATAAGCTATAGTTCCTCGAACATATCTCAGAATATGTTTTACAGCAACCATATGTATATGCTTTGGCTCACACATGAACTGGCTAAGAGCATTTACCGCATAACAGATGTCTGGTCTCGTGTGTACGAGATACATCAAAAATCCAATGATCTTCCGATATAAAGTGGGGTCTTTTGGATCTGAACCTGTAACTTGATCTTGCAGTTTCTTTAGGTTAGAGATAATTGGAGTTGTCATGGACTTGCAGTCCATCATGCCAAATTTGCGAAGTATATCAACTGCATATTTACCCTGTGAGAGAAAGATCTCTCCTGGTTTCTGCCAAACCTCCAAGCCCAAAAAATAGTGCATGAGCCCCAAGTCTTTCATTTCAAATTCTACAGAAAGCTCCCTCTTAGTCTAAGCTATCAAGTTTTCCTCTCCAGTGAGGAACAGATCATCCACGTATAAGACTAGGATAACTGGATGATTTTGAACAATCTTTATATAAAGATTTGGATCTGCTATGCTCTTGGAGAATCCAAGACTTTGTAGAAAACTGTCTATTCTACCATACCAAGCTCTCGAAGCTTGTTTCAACCCGTACAGGGCTTTCTTGAGTATGCACACATGAGATCTTTTATCATGTATCACGAAACCTTCCGGTTGCTCAATATATACTTCTTGCTCAACTTCACCGTTAAGAAAAACAGTCTTAACGTCCATCTGGTGAAGTTTCCAACCAAAAACTGCTGCAAGTGAAATAATAATCCTGATTGAAGTATACCTGGCAACTGGAGCAAAAATCTCGTTGTAGTCAATTCCTTCTTTCTGAGAGAAACCACGAGCCACAAATCTCGCCCCATATTTTTCAATGCTGCCATCTGATGCATGCTTTATCTTATAAATCCATTTTGAAGTTACTACAGATTTTCCATGAGGTCTAGGAACTACGATCCATATATCATTCTTTACAATAGATTCATATTCTTCATTGATAACATCTTTCCACACTTGATGTTTGGAGGCTTCAACAAATGTGGAAGGTTCTGAATCAATTACAGTATTAAAATAAGCTATGAGACCAGAGTACTTATCTGGTTTCTTGCTTTCTCTAAAGGTACCCTTAGGAGTTGAATGTTTTTCTGCTGCTTTTAATATTTCTCGACACCAGGCTGGTTTCCTTTTAGTAGGAGGTATCTCCATTGGAAACTCAATGGTATCCCTTGAGGGGTCCATTGGAAGTTCTGAGGTTTCCTCCCTCTGTTCATCTGGAAGAGAAGAGTTTGAAGGATCTAGTGGTGGAGCTTCCGGCTCCTCTGAATCACATGGAAGTTCTCTGGCTCGACGAAAAGATGTTTCTTCATGAAAAGTCACGTCTTAGCTTACTTCGATGAACTTTTGGCCAGGGATATAAATCCTGTAAGCTTTTGAGGTCTCACTGTATCCCACAAAAGTTCCTTTCTTACCGGAGAGCTCTAGTTTAGTCCTCTTCTCTTTTGGAATGTGTATATAAACTGGGCTACCAAAGATTCTTAAATGATCAACTGAGGGCTTACATCCGGTGAAAACTTCTTCAGGAGTTTTCGCTTCAAGGGCTTTGTGAGGACATCTATTCTGAATGTAGACTGTAGTACTGGCTACCTCAGCCCAAAGTGATAGAGGCAAGTTTTGATCATGCATCATTGCCCTAGTTGCTTCACAGATAGTTCTATTCTTTCTTTCAGCAACCCCATTCTGCTGAGGGTTATATGGTACAGTTAGCTCCCTCTTAATTCTAGAGGCTCGATAGAGTTCATCATATTTGAAGGAGTCAAATTCTTTACCGTTATCCGTTCTAAAAACTCGGATGTGTCTTCCAGTTTGATTTTCAACAAGATTCTTGAAATCTTGAAATCTGCTAAAAGATTCATCTTTAGTTTTTAAGAAATAAATCAAAGTTTTACGCGAACAATCATCAATAAAAATGATATAATAAATACAACCATTCATAGAGGGTGCAGACATAGGCCCACAAAGGTCAGAATGAATTAGATCCAAAATTCCATTTGATTTTTTGTTACTGAGAGGACAGGGTTTCTTTATGCTCTTACCAAGTGAACAACCTTTACAAACACTATCATGCTCAACAGAAAATACTAGCATACCTGTCACCATCTTTTGCAAACCTAGAAGTGCATTATAATTGAGATGTCCAAGTCTCCTGTGCCAAAGCTCGCAGGGATTGATTGTCACATGAACTAGAGCTTGAACAACCTGACCTGAAAGCTTATAAAGTCCACTCTCACGAGTTCCAATGGTTATAGCAGTACTTAAATCTTCATTTGAGGACCACAAGAGGGCCTTTCCTTTGGAGAAAGCTACTGAATAACCTTTACTTTCTAAAACTGGAACAGAGATTAAATTTTTCTTTAGACCAGGTACATAAAGAATTTCATCAATGTGAAAGATATTACCTGAGTGAAACTGGAAAGAGGTAGAACCAAAACCTTCTATGTCATAGGTGCCATCATAACCTAGTTCAACCTTTGCCTTGTATTCCTTGTCTTGATAGTTTGCAAGGTTTTGTTTGAAGCCTGTCATGTGTCTGGAAGCATCGCTGTCTATTAGCCAAATCTCCTCTGACTTGGTGATAGTGCCGGAAAAAGCTGAGATGAGATAATATTCCTTATGTTGTTCTTGCTCTTTGGTGGCAGCTCTGGTTTGTCTTCTTTGAGGCTCCTCTTGGGGTTTAGCCTCTTCAGTGGCAACTGAGGCTTGAAATCTTCCTCTTCTTTTCTGCTGAGAGGGAGGACTCCTGCAATCTCTTGCATAATGTCCTAGCTTATTGCAGTTAAAGCATTTAACTTTAGATAAATGAGGATTGAGATGAGATAGCTTACCTTGGGGTTTCTTACCTTTGCCTTTTGACTTAAGGAACTTCTTTCATTTCTTGGTCTTTGCTGCAAGGGCATGATCTTTCAGAATTGAATAGTCATTTCTGTTGTTTAGTATTCCTTCTTCTTCTAAGCAGTCATGCCACAACCTTTCAAAATTAGGTTGGGATTCTCTTCCATTCACGGATGCAAGAAAAACTCCCCAAGCATCAGGAAGCCCATCAAAAGCTGTTTGAACAAGGTCATCATCATCTACAGGAACTCCTATTGCAATAAGTTGATCTTTGGTTTGAGGAATTTTGGAGAAGAAGGTGGCAACTGTATCATCCTTTCCCATTTTCAAAGTACGTAATTGTTTCTTCAAAATTCTTTTCTGAGTAGGTGCCTTCTTCTCATAGAGGTTTGCCAAAGCATCAAAACAATCTTTGGCAGTCCTTAGATGACCAATGATGGGCATCATGTTGTTCTTGATACAATAAAAAATTATTCTTTTAGCCTTGGTTTGTTTCATTTTATATGTTGCCCTTGCTGTGTTTGTGGTAGGTTCTTCAATCTCCCTAGAGATAAAATCTTCTAGATCATTCTCTTCAAGAATGTTTATTATTCTGTATTTCCAAGCATTAAAGTTTGCAGCCCCTACAAGTCTGTCTTCAGCTTTAACTGATGAAGAAGCCATGCTTAGATCTAAGTTAGTTTAGATGACTGATTTCTACAAAACAACCCTAATAAAGTGGATTTGTGTAGGCTCAAGATTAGATCCTTGAGCTCTCTTCACACCCTTAGCTCTGATTCCATGTTAGAATTAGGGCAATAAAGCAGAACAAAAATGTTATTTTAAAAATTCAGTGAGAATAACAACTAGATCTTATATTCAGAAAACAAGATTACACTACTTGAACAGAGAAAACAAACATTAAGCATTATACAGATCTAAATAAGCATTAGTTTTAAATCTACAATGCTGGTGTAAAAACTTATACAGATCTAAACTCAAATAAACATAGATCTCAAATTTCTGAAGGTGAGCAGCCACACATAGGTGATGTAGATCACTGAAATATGCTCAGAAAAAGTCTAGCTCATAGATCTACCATGTAGGTTAGATCTCTTGCCAAGAGATGAATGAATTTTCTTGCCAACAAGGAGAAAGGGCCACAAAACACCACACAAGAATTTTCTGTAGTTAAACCCTCACACAAACAGAAAATTTCAATCACCCAAACCCTCACACAGAAATTCTGTGGATAAACCCTCACACAAAAAAAGGTAGCTTAAGGGAGGTTGTGGCTCAAGGATAGAGATCTCAAAACAATCAGGTCTGGACAGTTGCAACGAGGGCCGCAATCACAAAAACCTTAAGGCTGAAAACATCACAGTAAATAGACAAGGGCCGCACTACAACAATGTCCTCAAGGGGCCACACCACACCAGTCCTCAAGGGGAGCCACACCACACTAGTCCTTAAGGGCCGCACCACAACAGTAGTCAACCAGCAACAGAAGTAAGAAAAGGGGGGCCGCAACAACTACAACAAATACTCCAACAATAGATGAAAAGAGGGCCGCAACAAAGAGAGAGGATCCGGATTCCGCTCACCTTAGAAGCTCAAGAGCATAAAATAAAAGTGTAATGTGAAGGGTAGAGGGTAGGCTTATTTATAGTTTAGGCTAGGGCACAAATAATAGAAATTAAATTAAAAATAATTATTATTAAAAATAACATGTTTAAATTAATTAATATAAACATGTTATAATTAACATTTTAATTTAAACTTTACTTTAACCCTTAAGACAAAAACAACAAAAACCCCAAACCAACACAAGCAAGGGTAAAGGAGGGTTTAGGTGGGGTTACATAGTGGCTATACTTGTTCATTCATTTTCAAGGTGACCTTATTAACTTTATCATCATTGCATATGGAATACATCCTTTATGTGGTCATGCACACCTTCAAGGAGGGTCATATACCAACAAAGTACCTGATCGAGGATCAAGTTGCCCTTGAACATTTATGGGGTCTTATCCACCAAGGTGCAAGACCAAGGATCAACCCATGCCCTAGGCATGGGTACCCTGGACCATGTGCAGGGGCCCTAGACATATCTATGGGCTTTAACTGCTTGGTCCCAGACCAAGAACCCCAATCATATACTGGGGGCCCTCTCAGGGGTCTTTACTGCTTGGTCCCAGACCAAGAACCCCAGTCATATATTGGAGGCCCTAACAAGGGTCTTTTGCCATGGCACTGATTGTTTGGTCCCAGACCAAGTAACCCGGGAGTGCACTGGGGGCCCTAGATCTCGGCTAGGGTCTTTGCCATCCTCCCGGAGAATGGCTCTTGCAGCTGCTATAAATTTAACAGATAGATTTTACAAGAATTACACAAGATTACAAAGAATGAAACTACTTCACAATGATTACAAAAGAACTAGATACAATGTTACAAGATTAGATACAAAGATAGAATAACTAGATTCAAAGTTACAACTAAAGAAGATCTAAGAGATACAATTAAATACAAGATACATCAATGATACAACTATGAACAAAGAGAGACAAGCACTAACTTGGTTACTTGACTTGTGCAGGAAATAAAAATGCCTCAAACGGAAGAATTCACCAACACGTCAAGCCAACATACCCAACAATAGAGTGCCTCGAAAGGATGCACAATTCAATGTGGTTGCTTTCAATGGCAAACACAGATAACACAAACCCAAAAATGAAGTTGCCTCCAAAGGATGCGCAACTTCAAGGGGGGCAATCCAACAAACCAACACACCCCTTAAACTGAAAATTAAATGCTCAAAATAAGCCTTCAAGGGCAAGGGCGCAACTTCTAAAAATCACTTAGATGATCATCCACAAAACCAAAATAACTTGTATGAAAATAAAATGAAAGTGAATTGCTTGCAAGATCTAAGTGTCAACCATAAAATGTATGTGCCAATGTAAATGTCCCAAGGTTGAAGTGGATTAAAAGGATTATTAAGTTCTTAAGTTAGAGAGTTGATCCTAACTAAGTGACAACCTCAAGACTCCCCCCGCTTGTACCAAATAGTTGTTGGGTGCTAAAGAAGTGAGGCAAACAAGGCCCCACCCTAGCTCCACAGGTCAACCCAAATAAAGAAGTACTCACGGAAAGGATGCTGAGAGCCGTGAGATCGTTCTCGACCTATCACCTTCCGTTGCTTCCTTGCAATCCTAGTTTAGATGGCAAAGTTGGGTTAGTGGTGAGTGACCTATTATGTCTAATTAATTTTATGCCCTATGAGACTAAGGTAAGTTGAGTTAGTATGTGTGTTGAGCAAGATGTTGCTTGTCAAAGTGTTAAGTGCTTAAACAAAATGGATTGCTTGCGAGTAAAGTGTAGAGTACTAATTCAAAATGTAAAACTTGGAATAGCATGAAAGTACTTGAACATTAAACTTGCAAAAAAGAAAGGATATGTTTGCCTTAAACCATTGAAATTATGCCATGCCCATAATATTGCAAGAAAATGAAAAGTACTTTTGTAAATATAAAGAATGAAAGCAAAGTACTTGAACTAATTAGAACTTGCAATGAAAATAAGATAAAGAGAGCAACACAAGATTGTTATGCCTCCATGGGCCTAAACTAGTATTAAGATTATTACTTCTACTTCTAGATCATTTAACCACTCAACACATGAAGAAGTAAAACCATTTATACTAGCCTTACGATTTTGGGGGTTGGCTAGGCCAAGCACACTCCAAGGTGTAGGCAAACAAATTAAGATTAAATGCTTGAAAAAGTAACTAAGCTAAGAGTACCACATACAATGGCACAAGGTGGAGGCAAGCCTTCATATTCTGTGCCAAAGAGGGTTGAAAGAACTTGAAATAAAATGCTGAAATAAAACTAGCCTCTCAACCCTGTCCTAATGACAAGTGGGACAAACAAATGAATGAAATATTGGAAAAAATAAATGACTATCCTAGCCTTATGGTTTTGGGGGTTGGCTGGGCCAAACTCAGTCCAAGATGTAGGCACAAACTAACTAATAAAAACGCAGAAAATTACAGTATGAGAAATGCAAGCCTCTTAGGGACTCCCTTGGGCTTGCTTACAATGCTTGAAAAAGATGAGGAGGAAGTGGGTATTGTTACCCAACAATAGGAGGCTCTTCTTGAGTGTTTTGTGGCCCTGTTGCCGTCCTAATGCACACTTGCTAACGTGAGTTAAGTCCAACTCACTTAGTGTGCCCTCGGAGACACAATGTCTAGGTTCCAAGCCCACACTGTCACCTTGACTGGAACCTCTTCCTTCTAGGCTTACTCCTAGGGAAGCTAAAGGGGGTAGTCCCTAGTTACTAGATCAATTTTAGTTTTAATGTTCTAGGAGTTAGTTTTAATTTTTAAAGGCTAAAGGGGGAAAACTAGCCTAAGATGATCAAGCAGCAAATGCAAAGTGCAAATCTAATCTATATGACAATCAGCCCTTTCCCTAAGTCAACTAAGACTAGTGCCTAAGGTTGGGCAATGGGGTCAACTAAGGTTTAAGGGTGGTTTATTGCAAAAGTTTTACAAGTGAAACAAGTTAAACTACCCCAAACCACAAATTACAATTATACAAAAGAATTCTAAGTGTTACAATGTTTACACCATACACAAATAGATACAAAGATACACAAGATACAACAAGATGTAAGTGATTCACACACATAAGCCAAGCATGTCCCAATAGCACTTACTCTATTGGACTGCCTTCACTGGCAACAATCACACAAAGCACTCAAGAACCAACGAAAGTGATGCCTCCCCAAGTGGGATACTCAAAACTTTCCTGATTCACACCACAATAAGCAAATAAACAAGATATTCAATATGTAACTCAATTGCTCATGTAAAAATAAAAGACATAAACATGTAGTTGCATAAAAGATAGATAAATCAATGAAGATATTATCACCAATGTGTTTGCCTATGCATGCATCTAATACCCCCCAAATATACACAAGTGATCTATGCAACTAAGTGTTTAGGAGTTTCTTAAAGATTTGATTAATTTTAATTTCCTTCCCCCTAAACTATGTGTGTGCTTCAAGCTTCCTCCTCCCTTGGCCAAATGACTGCCTGGTGCTCAAGATAGTAAGGCAACGAGTCCTTACCCTAGCTTCCTCGGTCAATCCTGACAGCAAGAGTACTTCCCGGAAATGATCTCCCCAACGAAACCACGGGACGGTCCCCCGCCACTACCTTCCGTTGTTTTCCTCAAGCCCGTTTTAGATGGTGGAGATGGCTGAATGAAGCCCCTAAAATGTTGCTAAATGTTATTATGACCCGCGGGTGGGTCTTAAGGTGTGTTTGGTTGCTTTTAGAAGTGTTTTAGGACCTTAAAAATTTGGTTTTTTAGCGCATGGCCGAACTGAAATGCTGTGTCAATGAGCGCTTGCAAAAAGTAATTTAAACCACCATTAACATATCATTACATGAAAGAAACGTTGCAAGATGTTAAACCATTAATCCATGAACCATTCACATGTAAACTGAAAGTAAAAGATGAAGCGTGTGTACTTGCAAAATGTAAAACCGTGAGGGTGAATGCCTTAGACCATAAAATGAGATGAATCAAGTATAGAGATGCTCAAAGTGTAAAACATTCAGCCCATAACATAGGATACATGTAAGTAAAGCGTGCTTGAGGTGAAAAACTGAAACGTAGATGCTTAAACCATGAATGGAAAACGAGAGCTCAAAAGATAACCATCATCCATACACATTATCCATCCATAACCATAAGCGTAAGATTGCCAAAGAAAAATGAAGGACGTCTTGCCAAAATGATTGCCAAATGAGATCTAAACAAAACTAACCATTCATCCACATATGTTGATTAAGCTTATGAAAGTAAATGTGTACGAAAATGGAAACTTAGCAAAGCATTGAGAAATCTTTAAACCATCTCATATCATATGCAACTAAGATTTGTAAATAACTAAATGAAAATACGAGCTATAGCTTTTAGGATTGCATCTAAATCATTTAGCCATTTACCATGAGAGCATAAGCATATAAAATGAAACAACTTGAAGGAAATAGAACTTAGAAATGATGATAATCTAAAGATATTCTAACTAGATAGCATCATAAATCATCACAAATAAATTTTCTTTAAGCCAAGGCGATTTTGGAGATGACTCCCCCAAGGTGCCGGCAAGTTAGATTAATAATACTGAGATATAACTGCACAGGAAAGCAGGGCATTTAGTCTTATGTCTTCGAAGATACGAAGATTAGACAGGCTCCTGACCGACTGCTCAGGCTGAAACTATCTCGGTAATATGAATACTTATGGCTCTGATATCAAATTTCAGAAGCAAAATGAATAAAACTTGAAAGAAAACACCACTTCAATGGCTAAGGTGGAGGCAAGCCTTCCAATATTGGCCAAAGAGGGTAGCTTGAAACTTGAACAAATTATTAAGAGAAAAAGGCCACACAAACTTGCCTTGAAGACAAGAGGGGCCAACAACTAAATAAAAAATGACTTGGAAATGAAATGACTAATCTAGCCTGACGATTTTGGGGGGTTGGCTAGGCCAAGCACACTCCCAAGGTGTCGGCAATACTGTTAGCTTACAAGTGTACAAGAAAAATCAACGAAATAGCTTGAAATACATGTAAATACACAAGGAAAAGTTGGAAAATCGTTAACCAATTGAAGATATGTCTTGATGCAGCCTTGAGGATGAAATTGGGCAGCGTTTCCCCTTGTTACTGGTAAGTTCCTGCAAAAACCAGCAAGCAAAAGTTTGTTGGAAATGCTGAAAAACACCCTCAAACGTTAAAGAAATTTTCTTCTTTTACACAGAAAATTTCCACATAAAAATCTGCAAGTAAAAGGTAATATTATTGACCTATCTAAGAGTGTTAGAATGCTGAAAAAAAGATGGAATGTATGCAGAAATAAAAATGGATAAAGAAATGCTAGGAGTTTGAGAAAGGGTTAAGGGTAGGCTCTTCTTCGATGTTATCCCAATAATCCTTTTGAAATGACCTGCAAAACTCAAGGAAAGTAGTGAAGCATGGAAATAGACAACAATATTGATTAGAGTAACAAAAGAAATACTTCTATCTCTTAGCTAATCAACAATGCATAAACTAACAAGAATACTCTTAGCTAGTTTACCCTAGTAAAATACTTTACCAAAGATCTACTTGGTACAACACAACAAAACTAAAACAATGCAAGTCACCTCATGTGTAAGAAGAAACAAGAATACTCTTCAATCTCTCCAAAAATCCTCCAAAGTTTTTCTATTAATCCAAAATAAGAGAGTATTGGAGAAATACTTCTTCCAAAACTCTCAAGAGCAATGAATTGAGTGGCTTGATGGCAAGAGCAAGAAGGTGGTTTGAAATTTCAGCAGAATAACAGTAGCTCAAAGAATGGTAGTCAAAATGAGTGAAGAGGGGTCTTACTTATACCTCAAGAGGCAAAGTGAAGGCATCTTGATGAATGCCAAGTGTTAGCTTTTGGGCAAGAGAGTGAATCTCTATGAAGGGGGCACCCCACCTAGGGTTTTTGGCAAGGATTGGTGATGTGGAAAGGTGTGGGACCCCAAAGGGTGAGTTGTTAGGCTAAGGGGGGCGCACTATGTGATAGAGGAGGGCCCACATCACATGTCAATTCATAACCCAACGTTTTGGGAGTGAGAGGGGCGTAAGTTAGGAGAGGGGAGCGTGAGGTATGAGAGAGGGGCGCCACATGTGATAGGAATTGAAGTGTGGGGTCAAGGGATTAGTGAGGTGGAGGTCTAGGAGGGGTGCACCTCTCATAAGAGGGCCCCACACCAAATATTAAATCAAAACATTAAGGTTTTGGGTAAGGGGGGTCGTTTTTCCCCTTAGGGCGTGGGTAAAGTGAGTGAGGGGGTAAGGTAAAGTGTGTTTTTAAGTTGTAAAGTGGTTAAGATGGGTTTGGGTAGGTTAGGAGGGTCTAACTTGCTCATTGCCACCTTACCACTTACTAATTAACTCAATAATTACAATGATTTGACATTCTGGCAATGTCACTTTAGCAATTAAAATTACTGTTTTGACTGACTCTGACTCTAAGTGGACAAAGACATAGTAAAACTTGTCCGACTGAGCTGAAACTTGGTCTGTGGGTGTAGGGGGTGCTATTCCATTTCTTTTGAGCACAAATACCCCTATCAAAATCCCAAAGACCAAGTTTTTACAATGTTTGCTCAAAAAATAATTAATTAATTAAATTATTAAAATTTAATTAATTAAAAAAAAAACCTATCTAGACTCGACGAAATTCCGCGAAACTTTCCACAACGTCTAGCATGGTCATTTACAACATTTCTAAACAATAGCTACCAAAGGATGAGACCATTAGGACGTCGTTCACCACTTTGGAGGAAATTATTGCATGTGTGGAGGGAAAAACTCAAGGGAAGTCAGCCAGGCCCGAGAGCCCGGTTGACAACCTGAGGATAAAAAACCCTCGGTGAAAGGAACTCCCCTAATGAAAACATCCCAAGGTACCTGACCTAACTATGATCCATGCAGACTTATTACATTATTAACCCACACAGGGGTGCGGAAATTTCGTTTACAAAATTTTAGTGCTGGGGCATCAAATGCCCAAGTAGAACCAATACTGTCTTCATCAAATCTTCATTTGGTGATGCATCTTCATGGTACATGAGTTGACCCCTAGCTGAATAGGCGGTCAACAGGCCCAAAATGGGCAACACCTCCCCTTGCACTGGTGAAAATCTGCAAAAACCAGCAAGCAAAAGCTTGTTGGAAATGCTGCAAAACACAACCAAAGTTAAAGAAAATTTCCGTTTTTACACATAAATTTTCTGCATAAAAATTTCAGCAAGATGAAAGTATTTTAGTGACCTATTATAAGTGTTAGATAACCCAAAAATCTGAATGTAATAAGCAAAAATAACTTGCAAAAATTTTAAAGGCTCAAGATGGATTATGAAGACAAGTTTCCAACTTGAAACAAGCCTTTCAAACCCTTGAAGTAACCTGCAAATGCTTGTGAAGAAACTACAAGACAAGAGCAAATGGTGAGTAGATAAGTTAGATGAAACAAAATACTTTGTAAACCTACTATTCTACTCACTTAGATTCACAATAATACTATTGGAAATCTACCCAAGCAAAATACTTTGCTTGGGAAATCTACTCTAGATCCTAAGAATGTTTCAACAAATAAAACCAAGCAAGATCACCTCAAATCATAGATGCACCAAGAATACTCTTTGACACACCATTAGTCCTCCAAAGCTTTCTATTAACAAGTAGGAAGTTGTTGCAAGTACTTGCAACAAGTTCCTCTCCAAATGTGAGAGCAAGAGAGTGGATGAGAGCAAGATGGGAGAGATGAGGAGAGTGGGGAGAAAATTGGGTAGAGTAACAATAGCACAAGATTTGGTGAGAAATGAGGGAGATAAGGCCTTCATTTATACTTGTAGAGGAAAAGTTACCCCTCTTGGATGAAAGCCAAGTGTCAAAATCCAAGCAAAAGTGAACATCTCAAGGAGGGGGGGACAACTCTAGGGTTTAGGTGATGGATTAATGAGATGGCATGAATTGGGGAGGCAAAGGCTTAGTCAATGGGTGAGGTGGATGGTCTAGGAAGGCGCACTAGGGGAGAGAGGGCCCCACTCACTTCAATTTTTGATTTTCTAAAGTTTATTCAAGGAGGGGGGCACAACTTACCTAGGGGAGCAAGTGGAATGAAGTGAGTGTAATGTTGATGGGGTGTAAAAGATTAGGAAAAGGGTTAGGATAGGATATGCTAAGGTTTAGGCATCATCTCCCACCTTTACTCTAACCATTTAGCCCAATTTTACAAAAAATGACATTTTGACTATGTCATGGACTCATGACTAGCAATTAAATTGTTGCTTTTGACTGACTAAGACTCCTCATGGACAAACACCTAGCAAAACTTGTCCAACTGAGCTAAAACTTGGTCCAAGGGTGTAAGGGGTCTCATTCCATTTCTTTTGAGTACAAATACCCCTATCAAAACTCCCAAGAACCTATTTTTTTACATTTTTCATCAAATTTTAATTAAAATTACCCAACTTAGGCAATTTTAACAAATTAAAAAAAACCTATCTAGACTCGACGGAATTCCACAAAACTTTTAGAGATGTCTTACATGGCCATTTACAACATTCCCAGACACTAGCTACCAGAGGGCCAAGCCATTAGAATGCCTTTCACCACTTTGGAGGATGTATTGTGGGAGTGAAAAACTCAAGGGAAATTAATAAGGCGCGTTAGGCCAAATTAATAACCTGAGGAAAAAAAACACTCAGTGAAAGGGACTCCTCTAATGATGAAGTCCTAAGACACTGACCTAACTATGATCCATGCAGACCTATTACATTATTATCCCACGCAGGGGAGCGGAAATTCCTTTACAAAAAGATGTGTCGAAGGCCAAAACTTCCTTGTAGAACTAATAAGTCTTCGACTTGGTAGCATCTGATGATGCATATCTTCATGGTACATGGAGTTGACCCCCTAGTTGAATAGGTGGTCAACAAACCCTAGAAGACTAGCGCCCAAGAGAGGTGTGCACTTTTCCGAAGAAGGTGTACTTGCTGAAATTTCCAAACACACACAAAAAATATGATTCCTCAATGGGGAATTTATGTTTACTTATACTAGACTGAACCTGTCAACAAAAGTGTCTATTGGCACAACATGGCCAACCTCACTAGCTTATAATATAATTAATATTAACCAGATTAATTATCTTTTACATTAATTACCAGTCACATTAAGGTGGGGCCGACCTGGACCCTTTACATTACAATTGGGGTTACAGGTAGGTCTGACTCTTGAACAATATAGCAAGGGATCCTATACACCCACTAGTGCTCATCCACTAGGGGCACATCCATAGGAATGTCCATATCTCTGGCTCACTGCATTACACAGAAGAACCACTTCTTCACTGGTGCTCAACCATTAGGATCACGTTCACCTATGCTCGTCCACAGGCACGTCCACTCAATAGAGCTTCTTTCCCACTGCATTACACAAGAGAGTCATCTGGAGTTTCTCATCAACTCTTCTGCTCAAAGGAGGCTAATACATCATCTTCATTTTTGTTCTCATGACGATGCAACCAACACTTTGGGATTTCACACGCTCACCTTGTGCTCAGCCACGGGCACGTCCAACTCTGCAGATCTCCTTTGTCACTGTGTTACACAGGAGAATCATGTGGAATTCTTCTCAACTCCCTGAAAGGAGGAGGCCATCTCTACATTTCTGCTCTGTCTCAGATAGGAACCACACACCCCTATCAGGGGCTTTGTCTCAAGTTTGTAAGTTGGAGAATGTCTCACGTAGCTACAATCATCAACAAGGCAAGGATGCAAAAAAATCCCCCTCTCATTGGT